>JAODAL010001968.1:0-210363 GCA_025379985.1 Phyllomedusa bahiana | reverse complement strand
TCTCCCTCCTCTATCACTTCTCCTCACAGACTATAAGGGTATGTTCATACGGCGTGTTGGGTCCGTGTGAACATACGTTTCTAGATAAGTGTTTGGATCCGTCTGTCGGACTCTAAACGAACCCAAACACGCATCTAATGTGCAGTGTGATTTACATTGCTTTTACTTTGAAACGCGCATCGGCGTTCACACAAGTGATGGCCGATTTGTGTCTCATTGCGTCTTTTGGATGCGTTCCAAGATTTGACATGTCAATTCTTGATCTGAAAGACGCAGCAGGAGCCCTATTTAAAATTATAGGGTGCGATCCTGCTGCATCCAGACACGTAGCTGCTTGTTGTATCCGTTTAGGATCCGATCGCCGCTGCATTTTTGGATACGTTTTTCGGATCCAAATATGCCATGTGAACAAGCCCTTACAGGCTAAGTGACTACACTGACTGTTGTAGCAGCTTCCCCCAAGCTCACTAAGGCTATGTTCACACGGCTTAAAATGGGACATATTTCAGTCCGTAAATACGCGCCGGAGTGTGCGAATTATGGGCTGGAATACGTCCCAGTCATTACGGTAATCCACAGTTCTCATAAGAACTATGGTTTAACGTCTCCTTTTCCCTGCTGGGCGAATTCCGCCGAGGGGGGAGATAAGTGACATGTGAATTACCACCTGGTAATGAATGTCTATGGGCTGGCGAGGTGCCGGCCCCCCGCTCCCGCCCCCGTGTACACGGCGTAATTGCGGGGCGTACTTACGCCCCGCACCTAAGCCGTGTGAACATAGCCTAAGAGCTCCACCATCTCTTTGGGCTCAGCTCCACCCCCCAGCTTGCTGATCAACTGTCCACCCCCACTATCACTATACACAGGCCCAACACTGCCTGCCTGAGCTATTAACTCTAAACTGCCAAAACTGGACTCCCTCCGCCAGCGGTACCTCATGGCAACCTATCACTAAACCTAGCAGAACTGCCTCCAGCCCCAGATTTACCTCCTACACAGTAACGCTAAGCAGTAACACAAAACAATGTCCTTACATCCCTTTCCTCCCTCATTTTAGTAATTAGAGTACCAAGAAAACAACCCTTTTAGGTTGTCAGATTTGTTCCATTTTATTACATAGTAAATCAGAGCAACCTATATGAGAAAATCATTTTACCCTATAGTATTTGAGAATACATTGATTTGATGTTTGTTTTTAGTGCCCTGTTGTGTTTTTTTTTTTTTTTTATTTTATTTGGAGATATTTTTGATCATGTCTATTTTTATTCTTCTAGACTGAGTAACTTTAGCTTTGTAGAGAAAAGAAACAGTAGCCAGATAGTGTTATTCTCTTTTATATTTATTTTGTCCCTTTTTCTGTTAATCATTCAGCTTATTCTTTGCATATCCAGCTGCCCCAGATCCTGTAGGAGACATTGGTGGACCAGTCACAGTTGCTCCTCTTCATGTTTTGAGTGACAAGGCTCCTATTAGTGGCTACATAGCAGACAAAAAAGAGAAACCCTTAAAAACGCCGACGCGTTTCAGGTGGCAAAACCACCCTTAGTCATGGTTGCCATGACTAAGGGTGGTTTCGCCACCTAAAACGCGTCGGCGTTTTATAGGGTTTGACTTTTTTTTCTGCAATGTCATCACGGGTTACCCTGCATTTTATAGATTTACAATAAAGGATCTATTATCCGTTTGGTGCCGCTGTATCATCCATTCTACGCTTTATTGAATCCCTATGGACTGCTCTGACCGGGATACGTGCGGAGGCCATCACAAGAGTCGGTGAGCTGGTTCATTCTTTTTGTTTTTGTCCTATTAGTGGCTACCTCAAAATTGAAGTAAATTTAATGATCTTTGGAATAGGGGGTCTCCGATCAGAAATGTCCAAACTCTTTTGTGCATTTAGGGCATGTCCCCACAGCACGGGTTTGCAGCCAGTTTTTCAGACGGTTTGCGGTTTTGGCTGCAAACGAACACAACGGGCTTCTATGGAAAACCATTGCAGCAGTCGACACTGCATGGGTTTTACATAGTACGTTTGAAAGAAGACACATGTCCATTAAGTTCAACCAAGGGTGGGGAAAATGTGGGTGATGGGAGAGAGACAAGGACATTAAGCCCAACCTCCCCACTGGTGAATGCCCTGGAACCCACAAGGAAAGAACCAATCTGCTCCAGCGGGGGGGCCCATTTTCTGACCCCAGAGCCCCAAGCCAGGATCCAAATTTTCCCCAGGGTTTACTATGCATTAAAAATTCTTTATTTCCAAAATGGTTACCCTAACCCCTTTTATTAAAACTCTCTAAAAATTTTTCCTGCTGTGACCGCTCCTGGGGCGGGCAAATTCCCAATTCAAAAGTTCATACGGGAAAAGAACCGCATTTCCCTCTGGAGTTTTAAAATCCTTTTTTCTCTTTCAAAAGGGAATTTTCCCCTTGCCCTTTTGAGGGGGTTTTCATTAAAAAAATTTTTTCCCCCAAAACTTTTTTTTGGGGACCTTTTTATTTTTTTATATTAATTAATAAAATTTTCCCCCACCAAAAGCCGTTTTTTCCCTCAAGACAAATAAGTTCAATTAACAAACCCTTTTTTCCTCAAAAACCTAAGATGCTCCTTTCCCCCTTTATAATTTGGGGGTTTTGCCGCTTTTGTACTCTCTCTACTCCATTAAAAAACTTTTCTAAAAACGGGGGCCCAAACGGGACAGCAAAAGGGGGAAAAGGAAAATTTAAAAATTTCCCCCCAAAATCATATGTAAATTTGTTTTTCCAATTTTTAATAGAAAATTGAAATTTGGGGGAAACCAAAAAGGGTAACAGAGAGCATTTTTCCATACAAAAAATTTTGGGTGATCAAAAAATTAAGCATACATATTCATAAGACTAAAAAGGCTTGAGGAAAACCTGACCAAGTTGGGAGGAACGTTTTCCCCAAAAAAAAAACTTTCCCCTCCCAGGGGAACATTTTTCCCCGTCCTTTTTGGACAAAAATAAGGCATGTGAAGGGGAAGGGGAAGGGGTTTTTTTCCGTTCATAAAGGGAAAGAAAAACCCGGGCCCCCCCCGTGACCGGTCCCAAAACCCTTTTAATTACGGGGAAAATAGAAATTTGGGTAAAAGAAAAAAAAAAAAAAAAAAAAGAAAAAAAATTAAACAAAATTTTTTTTTAATTTAAAAAAAAAAAAAATAAAAAAAAAAAAAAAAAATTTTTTTTAAAAAAAAATTAAAAAATTTTTTTTCCTTTTTTTTAAAAATTTGGGTTAAAAGGTTTAAAAAAAATTTTTTTTTAAAAAAAAAAAGGGAAAAACCCCCTTTTTTTTCCCCCTTTTTGGGGTTTTCCCCCCCCTTTTTTGGGGGGAAAAAATTTAAAATTTTTTGGGGAAAAAACCCCTTTTTTTTTAAAAATTTTAAGGGGAAAAAACCCCCCCTTTTTTTTAAATTTTTGGGAATTTTTTTTTTTGGGGGGGAACCCGGGGTTTTTTATAAAAGGGGGGGGAACCCCTTTTTTTTTAAAAAACCCTTTTTTTGGGGGGGTTTTTTTAAAAGGGGAAAAAATTTTTTTTTAAAAAATTTAATTTTAAAAACCCGGGGCCTTTTTTTTTTTTTGGGGAAAATTTAAAATTTTTTTTTTTTTTTAAAACCTTTTTTTTTAAAAAAATTTTTTCCCTTTTTTCCCTTTTTGGGGCCCCTTTTTTAAAAGTTGAAACCCCTTTTTCCCCTTTCCTTTTTTGGGGGGCCCCCCCTTTTCCCCCCCCATTTTTTTCTTTTCCCCCCCAATTTTTTTTTTTCCCCCGGGGATTTTAAAAATTTTTTTCCCCCCCCCCCCCTTTTTTTTTTAACCCCCCCCCTTTTTTAAAAACCCCCCTTCCAACCCCCCAAAGGGGGAAAAAAAACTTTTTTTCCCCCCCCCCCCCTTAAATTTTTTTTCAAAACCCCCAAAAATTTTAAAAAAAAAAAAAAAAAAGGTTTTTTTTAAAATTTTTTTTAAAAAAAAAAAAAAAAAAGGGGGAAAAAAAAAAAATTTAAAAATTTTGAAATTTTAAAAATTTTTGGGGGGAAAAAAAAATTTTAACCCCCCTTTTAAAAAAAAAATTTTTTAAAAAAAAAAAAAAAACCCAAAATTTTTTTTCAAAAAAACCCAAAAAATTTTTTTTTAAAAAAAAAGGGGGAAAAAAAAAAAAAAAAATTTAAAAAAAAAATTTTTTTAAAAATTTAAAAAAAAAAAAAAAAAACCAAATTTTTTAAAAATTTTAAAAAAAATTAAAAAGGCCCCCCAAAAAAAAAAAAAAAATTGGGGAAATTTTAAAAATAAATTTTTTTAAATTTTCCCCCCAAAACAATTTTTTTTTTTTAAAAAAAAAAAAAAAATTTTGGGGGGGGGGGGGAAAACCCAAAATTTTTAAAAAAAAAAAAAGGAAACCCCCCCCTTTTTTTTTAAAAAAAAAATTTTTTCCCGGAAAATTTTGGGGAAAAATTTTTTTTTCCCAAATTTTTTGGGGCCCCCCAAACCGGGGGGGAAAACCCCCAAAAAATTTAAAAAAAGGGAAAAAGGGGGAAAAAAAAAAAGGCCCAAAAAACTTTTAAAAAAAAATTTTTTTTTAGTTTTTTTTTTAAGACCCCTTTAAAAAAGGCCACCCCCCAAAAATTTTTTCCCCAAAAATTTTTTCCCCCTTTTTTTTCCCCCATTTTAAAAATTATTTTTAAAAAAAAAAAAAAAAGCCTCTTTCCCCCAAAAAAAAATTTTTAAAAAAAAAAAAAAAATTTTTTTTTTAGGGGGGTTTTTTTTTAAAAAATTTCCCCCCTTTTTTTTCCCCCCTCCCCCCCTTTCCCTTTTAAAAAAAAATTTTTTTTTTTTTAAATTTTTTTTTTTTCCCCCCAAAATTTTTTTGGAAAAACAAATTTTAAAGGGGAAAAAAACCCCCCTTTTTTTTTTCCCCGGGGGTTTTTTAAAAAATTTTTTATTTATAAAAAGGGGGGAAAAAGGGAAAAAACCCTTTTAAAAAAAAAAAAAAAATTTTTTCCCTTTTTAAAATTTTTTTTTTTTTTTAAAAAAAAAAAAAAATTTTTTTTTAAAATTTTTTGGGTTTCTTTTAAATTTAAAAAAAGGGGGGAAAAAAAAAAATTCCAAATTTTTTAAAAAAAAACCAAAAAAAAAAGGGGTTTTTTTTTTCCCCCCAAAAAAAATTTTTTTTTGGTTTTTTTAAAAAATTTTTTTTTTTTTTTTAAAAAGGGTTTTTTTTTTGGAAAAAAATTTTTTTAAGGGGGTTTTTTTTGGGTTTTTTTTAATTTTTAAAAAAAAAAGGGAAACCCCTTTTTTTTTAAAAAATTTTTTTTTTTAAACCTTTAAAAAAATTTTTTTGGGGGGAAAAAAAATTTTTTTTTTCCTTTTCCCGGGAAATTTTGGGGGGGAAAAAGGGGGGTTTATGGGAAAAAAAAATTTTTTGGGGGGAAAAAGGGGGGTTTTGGGGGAAAAAAAAGGGAAAATTTCCAATTTTTTTAAAAACCCCTTTTTTTTTTTTTTTTTAAAAAAAAATTTTTAAAAAAAAGGTTTTTTTTAAAAAAAACCAAATTCCCCTTAAAAAAAAGGTTTTTTTGGGGGAAATTTTTTGGGGGGGGGAAAAAAAAACCCCAAAAAAAATTTTTTTTTTAAAAAATTAAAATTTAAAAAAATTTTAAAAAATTTTTTTGGAAAAATTTTAAAAAATTTTAAAAAAAATTTTCCCCCAAAAAATTTTTTTCTTTTTTTAATTTTTAAAAAAATTTTTTTTTTTTTTTTAAAAAAAAATTTAAAACCCCTTTTTTTAAAAAAAAAATTTTTTTTTTTAAACCCCCCCTTTTTTTCCCTTTTTTCCCTCTTTTTTCCCCCTTTTTAAAACCCAAAAAATTTTTTTTAAAAATTTTTTTTGGAATTGTTAAACCCAAAAAAACCAAAAAAAAAAATTTTTTTTTTCCCCCTTTTTTCCTTTTTAACCAAAATTTTTAAAAAAAAAAAAAAAATTCCCAAAAAAACCCCCCCCGGGCCCTTTTGGGGGCCCCCCAAAAAAGGGTTTTAAACCCAAAAAAAATTTTTTTTATTTCCCTTTTTAAAAACCCCCCCCAAAATTTTCCCCCCCCAAAAAAAAAAAAAAACCCCCCAAAAAAAAAATTTGGAAATTTCCCCTTTTTTTTTTTTTTCCTTTTTTTTTTTTTCCCAAACCCGGAAAATTTTAAAAAAAAAAATTTTAATTAATTTTTTTTTTTTTTGGTTTTATTTTTAAAAAAAAAAAAAAAAATTTTTTAACTTTTTCCCCGGGTTGGAATTTTAAAAAAAGGGGGGGGAAAAGTTTTTGGGGAAAAAAGGGGGGAATTTTTTGGGGGGGTTTTTTTAAAAATTTTTTGGGGAATTTGGGTTTTTAAAAAAATTTTTTAAAAAAAAATGGGGTTTCCCCCTTTTTAAAAAAAAAAATTTTTTGGGGGTTTTTTTTTAAAAATTTTAAATTTTTTTTAATTGGGAAAAAAAAAAAAACCCCTTTTTTTTGGGTTTTTTTAATTTTGGGGGGGGTTTTTTTTGGGGGTTTTTTTGGTGGGCCCCTTTAAAAAAGGGGGTTTTTTTTTTTTTATTTTAAATTTTTGGGTTTTTTTTTTAAGTTTTTTTTCCTTTAAGGTTAAAAAAAAAGGTTTTTTTTTTTTTTTGGGGAAAAGGGTTTTTTTTTCCCTTTTTTTATTTGGGAATTTCCTTTTTTGGGGGGTTTTGGGGGCCCCCCAAAACCCGAATTTTTTTTTTTAATTTTTTTTTTTTAAAAAAAATTGATTTAGTTTTAAAAAAATTTTTTTTTTAAAAAAAAAAACCCCAAAATTTTTATATTTTTAAAACCTTTTTCCCCTTTTAAAAAATTTTTTTTCCTTTTTTTTTTCCCCTTTTGAATTTTTTTTTAAAAATTTTTTTTGAAAATTTTTTTTTGGGGGAAAATTTTTTTTTTTAAAAAAAAATTTTTTTTTTGGGGGGGGGGGGGTTTTTTTTTTTTTTAAAAAAGGGGGGCTTTAAAAATTTTTTTTTTTTTTAATTTTTCATTTTTCCCAAATTTTTTATTAATTTTTTTTTTTGGCCCCCTTTTTTTTTTAAAATTTTTTTAAATTTTTAAAAAAAAAAAATTTTTTTTGGGGAAAAAAATTTTTAAGAAAAAACTTTTAATTAAAAATTTTTTTTTTTAAAAAAGGAAGGGTTTTTTTTGGGGGGAAGGGGTTTTTTTTTAAAAAGGGGGGGCCCCAAAATTTTTTTTTTTCCCCCCCCGGGGGGGGGAAAAAAAATTTTTTTTTTTTTTTTTTAAAAAAAGGGGTTTTTTTCAAACCCCCTTTTTAAATTTTAGGGGGGGGTTTTCCAAAAAAAGGGGTTTTTTTTTTTATTTAAAAATTTTTTTTTTTGTTTTAAAAAAAAATTTTTTAAATTTTTTATTTTGAAATTTTTTTTAAATTTTTTTTTTTTTTTTTTTTTTTTTTTAAATTTTTTAATTTTAATTTTTTTTCCCCCCAAAAAAAAAAATTTTTTTTTAAAAAAAATTTTTCCCCTTTTAAAAATTCCAAAAAATTTTTTTAAAAAAGGGGGGCCCTTTAAAAAATTTCCCCCCCCAAAAACCCCCCAAAAAAAAAAAAATTTTTAAAAAAAAAAAAATTTTCCAAAGGGGAAAAAGGAAAAGGAAATTTTTTTAAAAAGGGAAAAAAAAAAAAAATTTTTTTTAAATTTTTAAAAAAATTTTAAAAAAAAAAATTTTAAACCCCAAAAAAAAAGGGGGGGTTTTTTTTAAACCCAATTTGGGGTTGGGGCCCCCCCCCCCCCCCCCAAAAAAAACCCCAAAAAAAAAGGGTTTTTTTTCCCTTTTTAAATTAAAAAAAAAATTTAAATTTTCCCCTTTTTTTTGGCCCCCCCCCAAAAAAAAACCCGGGGGGGCTTTTTTTTCCCCAAAAGGGCCCCCTTTTTGGGGGGAAAAAAAATTTTAAAAAAAATTTTTGGGAAAAACCCAAACCCCCCCCAAAAAAACCCCCTTTCCCCCCTTTTAAAAGGGCCCCAAAAACCCAAAAACAAAAAAAATTTAAAAAAATTTTTTTTTTTTAAACCCCCCTTAAAATTTTTAAAAAAAAATTTTTAAAAAAAAAAATTAAAAGGGTTTTTTTTTTTTAAAAAAATTAAAAACCCCCCCCAGGGGGAAAAAAAAATTTTTTTTTTTAAAAAAAAAACCCCCCTTTTTGGAAAATTTTTTTTTTTTTCCAAAAGGGGGGGTTTTTTTTTAAAATTTTTAAAATTTAAAAAAGGGGGGGGGTGGGGTTTAACCCCCCCTTTTTGGGGGCCTTTTTTAAATTTTTTTTTCCGGGGTTTTTTTTAAAGGGAAAAAGGGGGGAAAAAAAAAATTTTTTTTTTTTCCGGTCCTTTCCCAAAAAAATTTTTTGGGGGGAAAAAAAAAAAATTTTTTGGGGGGGGGGGTTTTTTTTTTTTTTTTTAAAAAACCCCTTTTTTTTTAAAAAAAAAACCTTTTTTTAAAAAAAATTTTTAAAAAATTTTTTTTAAAAAAAAATTTTTTGGGGGTTTTTTAAAAAAAATTTTTTTTTTTTCCCCCCCCCCCAAAATTTTTTTGGGGTTAAAAGGGGTTTTTTCATTTTTTTTCCCCCTTTTCCCCCCCAAAAACCCCAAAAAAAAAAATTTTTTTTTAAAAAAAGGGGAAAATTTAAAAAGGGGAAAAACCTTTTTCCAAAAAATTTTTTTTTTTTTTTTTTTTTTTTTTTTAAAAATTTTTTTTACTTTTTTTTAAAAAAAAAAAATTTTTTTTTTTTTTTAAAATTTTAAAAAAAGGACAAAAAAACCATTAAATTTTTTCCCCAAAACCAAACCCCCCGGATTTTTTTTCCCCCCGTTTTTTCCCCCCGGGCCCCCTTTTTCCCAAACCAAAAAGGGGGCCCAAAAAAGGGGGCCCCCCCCCCCCCCCTTAAGAGTGGCAATGGGCCTATACGTTTTGATCAAAAGTATACTAAAACCTCCTGTTCATTTTTTGTAAAGTTTTGCTGAGAAGCATTAGATAAACGTATAGTGTGAGGATGTGCGGTTCATGCCTCTCCCTTCCAAGACGAGAGATACTGGCTTGGCTAAATATCCCTTTTGCTTTCTCAAGACCCAGTGGGTCAAAGCAAAATTGAGGATTTGTACATCATCCAATAAAGGGCGCTTGAGGCTTCTCAGCTCCTTTCCCATAATGCCTTGTGATGTGTGTGTATATATATATATATATATATATATGTGTGTGTAATATTTTTTTTTAATGGGGGTCTTTATGAGTAACAGATGTCGCTTTATCTTATCCACGGTAAGGACACATTTTTCGTGTACAACAGGAGCCTTCTCAGCACAGGCATTTAGTGCGCACCACATAATGAAACACTTCTTTGCTGTCCACAGTCAATTTACTCTTCAACTTTCCGGTAATTAGCTCCTAGTCACCTCCCCAAAAAGTAGATGGAACTAGAATTAATTATGTGCAGGGTCTTTTCCATATTAATCAGAATCCCATTTCTCCCTTAACTGGATTATTATCTTCCTGTAGGACTCCCAGTCCTATTAGATACAGTCCAGGGAGAAATTGCATAGTGCTGTAAGATGTAACCTGTCAACAGAATCTACATGGTTTTTTCACAGTGGACTTAATTTTCTCTAAAGAAATCCCCAGGCTATTTGCATATAACCACCTTTTTCCTTCTACTTCTGTCTTTAAAGAGGTTGTCTCACTACAAGGATTTCTGCTTTTTATGTTAAAGATCTTGCAAAAACAAGTGACTTTGCAATATATGTCCATTAACAGTGTCCTACCTATTCCTAGATATCCCCTCTTGTATGGGCTGCATCAGCTCCTCAGGTCGCTATAGCTACAGACCTGGCTTCTACTGCAGCCTAGTGAAGCCAGTATACACGCCCCTGAATTCAAAATGAAACCAAGAAAACAGGACTGAGGAAAAAGGAATCAGTGTAGTGAGACAACCCCTTTAAGGGCGCGTTCTCATGGCACAGGACAAATACTTGTCCTGTTTTGCGGCTGTCCCCACGGCCTTTGGGGGTACGGCTTTTCTAGGCGATGAGCGGAGAAAAGCCCTCCCCCTTCACATTGGCTTCCACAGATTCCGTCCGGAAACCGAACGGAAAACCCGTGCAGTGGGGACTGCTGCATGGGTTTTCCATAGAGCCCCGTTGTGCTCATTTTCAACCGGTTGTTCAGACGGTGTGCAAAACCACAAACCGGTTGAAATACTGGCCGAAAACCCGTGCAGTGGGGACAAGCCCTAAAGGTTGTCCAGTTCCTTTAGAAACTAAATACTAAGCTGCTGGTGCTGAATAGGTCTGGACCTTTCTTGAAAAGTATAATGCTATAGGACATGGGTTCATAATCCAGGAGATGGGACATGGGTCCATAATCCAGGAGATGGGACATGGGTCCATAATCCAGGAGATGGGACATGGGTCCATGATCCAGGAGATGGGACATGGGTCCATAATCCAGGAGATGGGACATGGGTCCATGATCCAGGAGATGGGACATGGGTCCATGATCCAGGAGATGGGACATGGGTCCATGATCCAGGAGATGGGACATGGGTCCATGATCCAGGAGATGGGACATGGGTCCATGATCCAGGAGATGGGACATGGGTCCATGATGCAGGAGATGGGACATGGGTCCATGATGCAGGAGATGGGACATGGGTCCATGATGCAGGAGATGGGACATGGGTCCATGATGCAGGAGATGGGACATGGGTCCATGATGCAGGAGATGGGACATGGGTCCATGATGCAGGAGATGGGACATGGGTCCATGATGCAGGAGATGGGACATGGGTCCATGATGCAGGAGATGGGACATGGGTCCATGATGCAGGAGATGGGACATGGGTCCATTGATGCAGGAGATTGGGACATGGGTCCATATGCAGGAGATGGGACATGGTCCTTGATGCAGGAGATGGGAATGGGTCCATGATGCGGGAGATGGGACATGGGTCCATGATGCAGGAGATGGGACATGGGTCCATGATGCAGGAGATGGGACAGGGGTCCATGATGCAGGAGATGGGACATGGGTCCATGATCCAGGAGATGGGACATGGGTCCATGATCCAGGAGATGGGACATGGGTCCATGATCCAGGAGATGGGACATGGGTCCAGGAAGGTATTGGAAGGTTCATCAAGTGACTTCCTCTGGATCAGAAGAGTAGGGTTGTAGCTTGGATTTGCTGGATCTCTGACTTTTTTGGCCTCATCAGCTGCTTTTCATTTTCATGGTTGAAGCCTCCCTGATGCTGTTCTAGTCTAGATTGCACATGACTCCTCGTTTTTCATAGTAGATTCTGTAGTGCATCCCCGTCCACTTCTGACCACAACTGCAAATGCACAAAGTGGGGGAGTTTTGTAAGTGCGTCATAGGTTGTTTCTGACTTGTCTTTTCCTGGTTGCATAGGAGTTTGCTGAGGCTTCTTCTAGATGGCCGGAGTGAGATCATGGGCATTGCTAGAGTCCACGCGTTTCCTCTTTCTCATATATCATTGGCAGGCGTGGGGTGGCTGGGCTGGTCCATGCAGGGAGAGGTTGGCTCGCTGACCCCTCCTGGTTTCACAGGTGCGCTGCATTTGAGTGTCACTAGTGGTACGTATTTAAATTGTATGTTTGGTTACAGTCATCATAGGAAAAAAGTGTATATAGGTTTGTTCGCTCACCTGCTATCGAAAGCATCTTGTAGCTTTGAATTCCGATGCATGGAAAAAAAATCACCCGGCTGAAGGTGACACAGTTCAACGTGTAGAAGCAGATCATTCAGCACTCGATAAGTAGAAACTTTAAAATTTATTCATCCCAGTATAATCAAAGAAAATAAATCTTTAAAAACATAGCACTAAACACGTCCCGCATCTGCCGCGATTCTGTAGCTTCGTCTAAGAGTCCAATGGGAGACTCGAAACGCGTCAGATGCGTGACATGTGTTTAGCACTATGTTTTTATAGATTTATTTTCTTTGATTACAATGCTTGCTTGCCAACTTTGGAAGTGGCCTTCAGGGAAGTTTTGAATTGCAGCTTGCCGCCTTGATGGTTTGAGTGGGCCACACCCCCTGTTTTACACGACACACCCTCTTTTGTGTAAAGCCACACCCCCTTGTCACATCTGTGTAACAGCTTTGGAGGAAAGCTGATACGGGATGTCGTAGCCTTCCACTTTACTGGACGTTGGATCTCATAACCAGCATCCAGGCTGGGTAACAGCACATCAATCCGCTTTCCTTCAGAGCCCAACTACAATGTGGTCCCTCTGCACCAAGTGATGTCAGGACAGCGTCTCATGATGCTTTACCCTGGCACCACCACTATTTAAAGAGCAACCCACAGTCAGTAAAAGAAAAAGTGCTCAGATATATACAGTTTAGCTGTTATATAACCTTAGGCTAAACCAACCAAACATTGTCAACGTGACTATGTTTGGCCATTTTTCAGCCTTATATGCTGCACTAGTGTATATAGTGCGCAACGCGTTTTGGAGCGTTTTTCAGCACTATTTTGGCCTGGGTATTAATTTGTATGGATGGAAACCTTGTCCAAAACCTCATTAAAACCTCAACAAAAAATATTCTAAAAAAAAGCGTGTTTCAGGCGAGGGTTTGATGCTGTTTTGGGCGCTGTAAAATTGGCGTTCAAATAGTGCTCAAATAAGCTGTGTGAACATACCCTAATAGGCATTCCCAAGACTGTATTCTAAAAGTTACCAGTACTTGACATAGCCGGTACAAATAAAATCCCATTCCTGCCGGTGGTTTACCAGATTGGTGGCAAACCTACCATAGCAGGAGATTTACCAACTCCCCAGGGAGCCCGGGAGGACCTCTCCTTTTCAGGGAGTCTCCCTGATGATCAGGGAGAGTTGGTAAGTATGTTGTAATGGGATGAATACATTTTAAAGTTTTTGCTTCTCGAGTGCTGGATGATCTGCTTCTTCACCTTGGTTGCAGTCACTCTATGACTAGGGGTTACTAAGCCTGAAATGCGTCAGCGTTTTTGTACCTGTGCTTTTGATACCACATGTATATGTCTGTAAACTTTTTTTACATTAAAGGAAGCCTTTTCTTTTTTCTGTAACAGAGTTGCTGGTTTTCTCACTTTAACTTGAAGCCTCTCTGTCCGTTTTTCTCCTCACCTCCCTACTTGGAGTATTTTCTGTTTACCCACCAGTTTGTTTTCATGGTAGAAATAAGCCTCTTATTCAGATATTCTAAAAAAAAAAAAAAAAATTCTCAAGTTTTATTTTTAGTTTACTAATCGATAAAAATGATGTGAAGTTTTCTTTATCCCTCTAGTTTACTGCACAAGGCAATTTTTACATCAATAGCTTTCCCCTTGGCTCTAGATGAATGCACAAGAAACCTTTGGAAACACTCGGTGGTCTTGTAAAACTTTCAGGAACCTTTAAGCCACAAATCCCTCCTATTTAGCAGGGCAAACGGCCAAAATAACATTCTGCCCGATAACATTTTCTGCTTAAAACGCTCTGACCACAGCGCTGACATGAATGAATGCGGCAATTTGCTGGGAAGATCCAGATTGTGTTAAGAAGACCATTTACCGACGGAGAAGATGATAATCTGCAGCCTTTGCTTAGTTCTACTCCGGCTATTAATGTATTTAGTGCTCTTTAATGTGCACGGTCTTTATGGATCTCCGTATATTTGCGGTTTATTTCAGTATAAATCAGGCAGATTCGTAATCGGAGATGTTATTCCCAACGTTTAGAAAATAGACAGGTTTTTTGTAGCTTAATCTCGGTTGAAATATTCTCAGGGGGAATAAGGAAAAATCTATGTTTTCACTTCCATAAAAGTTACGTTTCTTTTGGCCTCTTTCTCGTCAGAGTAGATAAAATTCGGCAAGTAAAAAATAACCGCGCCAGCCAACCCCAACACTGTCTTTAGAGTGATGTACGGTGGAGGATTTATCGCTGCCAAGCCCAGTGGTGCTTTTAGTGACAATAAAATATACAGGAAAAAAAAGAGAATAATTTTATGGCTTGTCCTTCACTCGACAGTCACAGAACATTCCCCCTCTAAAGAGCCACTTTCAGACAGGCCGGTAACATTGTGTTTGAGAGGTCTCTTATCCAATGTCTGGCATCAAGGTAAAAAGGTGAGGAGAACAATGGCTGAACAATATATAGTTCCTCTACTCTAGGGTTGCCCAATATCTTCTGCTCCAAGAGCCAAACCATCATATTGTACCTTTTCCAAGGGCCACCTCAAATCTTAGAGGAGTAATCCCTATCTGAGATCTTTATGGCTCTTCAGTTATAAATAGCCAAAATGAGATGTCTTAGAGGGTTCCCCTGCTTGGTGATCCAGAAAGAGGACATGACGTGCTTATTTTCATCCTGTGCTGTGTGCCGACCATCAGTCCATGCTCACGCTCCATAGTAAGTGAATGGAATACAAGCCTTTGGTGATGGACAACACGTGGCACAGGAAGTGAAGAGGAGCCGATCCTGGAGCCCTGTAGGACCAGGAGCGACGTATGCTTTTTTTATTCCTTTTTTTTTTGCCATCACCTGCAGTCCTTGGAAAAATCCTAGACTGAATGTACATATATATCAAAGAGAGTGAAACTTCTGGTTTAATTTATATTTTCCGATAGGCTAATTCCTACATTTTATTTTTTGTTTAACTGTTTTATGGCTTCTTGATTTGTATGGGCCGGTTGACACGGCTTATTCATGCCGTATTTGCGGGAGGTAGTTCGCCCGTTGTTACGGCTTGAATACGAGGCGGGCCGGGGGCGGGGGAGCTGCCCGCCGGCCCCACAGACATCGCATTATTCACGGCGCGTACGTGCCGTCAATAATGTGCATGTCACTTTCTCCCCGCGGCGGATTCGCCAAGCGGGGAGGAGCGACGGAATCCATAGTTCTCTGTGAGAAACTGTGGATTACCGTAATGACAGGGACGGATTGGAGCCGTACTGCAGCGCAAATACGGCGCACAGTAAGACTCCAATCAGTCCCAAAGTAAGCCGTGTGAACGAGGCCTAAGGGTGTGGTCTCTCTCGTCTGGCCACTGCTGGGACACCCTTGCAGGGTGTGGGACGTTTTTCCTGCATCATCTCTCTGCAGGATTCCTTTGCATGTTGTTTGATGCCTGTACCCCACCTAGTGCTGCTCAACTTATATACTCTGTATGTGTCCGTTCTGATTGACCTATCAGGGTTTCTGTGAGTATATGTTTAGTGGAGCTTAATGAGGTGTTTTGTCTGTGTCCCAGCCATAATATTGCTGTACATTTTTTCCTTTGGTCTCTGCACTCCTCATCATCCCCTGATGCGATCCCTTTTGGAGGATCGCAACATGTTGGGATGGGACCTATAGGATTGTACTTAGGGTAAGTGTTTGCAGGGTCAGGCTCCTGCCAGGGCTGCCCTTATTGGGGCGACTTTCCAGATTTGGTATGTAGGTCAGGGCCGTCTAGGGCTTCATAGGGATACTTATATACACATTGGTCCCCTTGTCCCACATGTGTGCCTTTACTGATTTGAGAGTTTTTCCCGTCACTCTTTTGTAAATATACCTTCGAGGGCGTTGTCTGCATTAGTGTGTATTTTATAATTATTTATACATTAAAATTTATCTTTTATGGCCATTTATTCCTCCTTTTGGTTTTTACGTTCCCATGGCAAAGACCAGTATTTGGTCTTTTTTTGGGGGATGGCTTTTGTCCATGGTTTACAGATTCAGGCTGCCCCCCTTTGCTCCCACATGTTCATGCTCCGCCGGAAGAATGAAAATATTTTAAGTTTTTTGGAACGCCGGCGGTGTCAAAAACTGTCTGGTGGAAAATCCAGATAAAATTCGGCAAGTTATTATTATTATTATTATTTATTTTAAAGCGCCATTGATTCCAGGGCGCTGTACATTCGAGGGGGTTACATACATAACATACGTCAAACGAGTTCAGTGATAAGTGATAATGACAATTGGCACGACAGAGGGAGAGAGTACCCAGCCCGCCAGGGCTTACAATCTACAAGGAGGGGCAAGTAAAACATAACCGCCCCAGTCAACCCAAACACTCTCTGTAGAGTGATGTACTGGGCAGGATTTATCGCTACCAAGCCCAGTGGTTCTTTAAGTGACAATAAAATGTACAGGAAAAAAAAAAGAGACTGTCCTTCACTCAACAGTCACAGAACATTCTCCCTTTAAAGAGCCACTTTCAGACAGGCCGGTAACATTGTGTTTGATAGGCCTTTTATCCAATGTCTGGCATCAATGTAAGTCTATGTTCACATGGCATAGTTGTGGGGCGTAATTACGCCGGGACTTCGCGGGGTGGGGGGGCAGCCCGCCGGCCCCATAGACATTCATTACTAGCGGCGCGTATTCGCCGCTAGTAATTGACATGTCACTTATCTGCCCCCCGCGGCATGTTGTGCGAGCGGGGAGAGGAGACGTAATCCAAAGTTTTCTCTATGAGAACTGTGGATTACCGTAATGACTGGGACATATCTCGGCCCATATTGAGCGCAGTACGGAGCGAAATATGGGCCAAGATACATCCCAATTTCACCCATGTGATCATAGCCTAAGAAGGAGAGGAGAACAATGGCTGAGCAACATATCACACAATGTTCCTCTATTCTATGGTTGCCCTATATCTTCTGCTCCCAGAGCCAAACCATCATGTTCCTCTTCCAGGGGCCGCCTTAAATCGTAGAGTAGATATCCCTGTCTGAGATTTTTATGGCTTTTCAGTTGTAAATAATAATAATAATCTTTATTTCTATAGCGCCAACATATTCCGCAGCACGTTACAATTTAGAGGGTAAACGTACAGACATTACACATTAAAAGAACTTACAGATAAGACACAAGGTGTGAGGGCCCTGATCGCAAGAGCTTACAATCTATTAGGGTGTATGGGTGAGACAAAGGGTTAAGAAATGCCAAGTTTACAATGGTCCGGCATTGTTTCATAAATATGGGGTGGTTTACATAAAAGTTGGGTGACCCTGCCACCCAGACAGTACACCTATATACAGATAAGTGCCTGTGAGTGCCCAAGTGCAGGGAGTGACAGATGTGTGTGATAGCAGTTAGGGATCTTGGTAGGCCAGACTGAGAAGATGTGTTCTCAGGGCCCTCTTAAAATTATGAGGGTTGTGAGTGTGCCTGATCGCCCGCGGTAGCGCGTTCCAGAGAATTGGTGCCGCACGTGTGAAATCTTAGAGACGGGCATGGGAGGTTCGGATGATTGATGAATGTAACCTGATATCAGCAGCAGAGCGGAGAGAGCGGGTAGGGTGGTAGACAGAGACGAGGGAGGTGATGTAGGGGGGTGCAGCGCTGTGGAGAGCTTTATGGGTGAAAGTGATGAGTTTATGTTGTATTCGGTACTGGATGGGCAACCACTGCAGTGACTGACACAGGGTAGAGGCATTAGTATAGCGGCTGGAAAGAAAGACAAGCCTGGCTGCTGCATTCAGGACAGATTGAAGAGGGGAGAGTTTACAGAGAGGGAGACCGATAAGCAAGGAGTTACAGTAGTCAAGACAAGAAAGAATAAGAGCAACAATTAGGGTTTGAGTTGTTTCCACAGTGAGAAAAGGACTGATTTTGGAGAGGTCTTAGAGGATTCCCCTGCTTGGTGATCCAGAAAGAGAACATGAGGTGTTTATTTTCATCCTGTGCTGTGTGCTGACCATCAGTCCATGCTCACGCTCCATAGTAAGTGACTAGAACACAAGCCTTTGCTGATGGACAACACATGGCACAGGAAGTGAAGAGGAGCCAATCCTGTAGGCCTGTAGAACCTCAGCAGAGAGGACCAGGAGCGAAGTATGCTTTTTTATTTATTCTTTTTTTTTTGTCCATCACCCGCATTACTTGGAAAACTCCTAGGCTGAACGTACATATATATCAAAGAGTGTGAAACTTCTGGTATAATTTATACTTACTGATTCATACATAGTATTTTTTTGTTTGTTTAAATTTTTTATGGCTTCTAGAACTGTAAGCTGCCAGCTTCATCTGGAAAACCAAGTCACATGTATGTAAAAGTCCAACTATTATTAATCACTGTGGACAAGCATGGTAAGGTTTTC
Organism: Phyllomedusa bahiana; assembly: GCA_025379985.1. Taxonomy (NCBI): domain Eukaryota; kingdom Metazoa; phylum Chordata; class Amphibia; order Anura; family Hylidae; genus Phyllomedusa; species Phyllomedusa bahiana. Next base: position 192,234 of record JAODAL010001968.1, on the reverse strand, counting down.
AGGCATAGACCGCACCAATTCAATGCAGCATGGTGTGAAAAAGATGGATAAGACTAACGCGTTTCGGAATGCATCCTTAATCGTAGTCTCCATGGAAACATTCCAAAACGCGTTAGGCCGTGTTCACACGGCTTATTCCCGACGGATTTGTGCGCCGTATTGAGCGCACAAATCCGCCGTGAATAAGGGGCGGGACGGGGGCGGGGCCGGAGCGTGGCGGGGGCGCCACTCCCGGGCCCATAGACAATGCATTGTTTACGGCGCGTCCGCGCCGTAAATAATGTGCATGTCACTTTCTCCCCCCACGGCGGATTCGCCGAGCGGGGAGGAGCGACGGATTCCACTGTTCTCAATGAGAGCAGTGGATTACCGTAATTGCTACCGCGGATTGGCGCCGTACTGAAGCGCAAATCCGGCGCGCAGTACAGCGCCAATACGCGGCAGAATAAGCCGTGTGAACAAGGCCTTAGTCTTAGCCATCTTTTTCACATCATGCTGCATTGAATTGGTGCGATCTAAGCCTGGAAACCTTACCATGCTTAGCCACATGTTTTTAAGAAGTGGTTAATAAAAGTTGGACTTTAACATATACGTGACTTGGTTCTCCGGATGAAGCTGGCAACTTCTTTGGATATTTCTTAGGTGTGGACTCCACTCAGCCAAGCTCCCGTCGATCAAGCCATTATCGGATTTGGGTGACCTGATCTACGTTTCTTTTTGTGTATTTCCTAGAATTGTAAGGGTGCGTTCCCACGACAAAGACCGGTATTAAGTCTTTTTTGACACACAGGAAAGGCTTTTGTCCATGGTTTACAGATTCAAGCCGCTCCCTTTCACACCCACATGTTCATATTCCGCCCGAAAACCAGGCGGAAGAATAAAAATAGTCTAAGTTTTTAGGAACTATAAGGCCGTGTTCACACCGCTCATTCAAGCCGTAATTGCGGGCCGGATCCCGCCCGCAATACTGCTTGAATAAGGGGCGGGGGCGCGGCGGCGGCGCTGCTCGCCGTTCCCATAGACTTGCATTATCCACGGCGCGTATTGCGCCTGGATAATGTGCATGTCACTTTTTTCCCCCCGCGGCCGATTCGCCGAGCAGGGAGGAGTGACCCACTGTTCTCTATGAGAACTGAAGCGCAAATCCGGTGCGCAGTACGGCTCCAATCCGCGCCGAAATAAGCCGTGTGAACATGGCGTTACGGTGTAAAAAACCATCCGGTGGAAAATCCGATGAGTGTGAACTACTGCATGGATTTCTATTTAAATCAATGTAAAAGGTTGACCCTTGGTTTACAGACGGTTTTCAAATCCGAAAACCGTCTGTAAATCCAATTGAAAACCTGTGCTGTCGGTAAAAGCCTTAAAGGGGTTGTCTCACTACACTGATTCATCTCACCTCAGTCCTGTTTTCTTGGTTTCATTTTGAATTTAGGGGTGTGTTTACTGGCTTCCACTAGGCTGCAGTAGAAGCCAGGTCTGTAGCTGTAGCAACCAGCGCTGGCAACCCATCAGGATAGATCAAACAGGTCTGTTGCTATAGCGACCTGAGCAGCTGATGCAGCCCATACAAGAGGGGATATCTAGGAGTAGGTAGGACACTGTTAATGGACACATATTGCAAAGTGATTTGTTTTTGTAAGATCTTTAACATAAAAAGCAGCAATCCTTGTAGTAAGACAACCCCTTTGGCCTCGTTCACACGGCTTATTTCGGACGGATTTGCCGACGGATTGACGATCGTCAATCCATCGGCAAATCCGTCCAAAATAAGTCACAGCCTATTTTCTATTGATTTCAATAGAAAATACGGCTCGTCGTTCACATGACGCAAAATTCCGTTCCGGATTGCCGCCGCGGATTGACGACGGCAATCCGGACGGAAAACCAATTGACATGTCAATTATTTCCGGACGGATTCACCACCTACAATGATTGTAGATGGTGAATCCGTCGGGAAATCAGTTACAAATACGTGCCACACTTAGTGGCACTTATTTGCAACTGATTTTCAACTGATTTCAGAACGTATTTACATCGGAAATCCGTTGTAAATACGTTCTGAAATAAGCCGTGTGAACGAGGCCATAAATGGCTCAAAAGTCCAGCTGACTTCTGGCACATTGCATAAGACAGCACTAACCTCTTAGTCAGGCTTTATCTAAAAATATACCCCGGTGGCTCTGGATTGGTATTTGGCGACTTATTTATACAGCGACTAGATTGCAGTACGACATAAACACTGGGGATTCCAAGTTTAACCTCAAGATGAAACGTTGCTGATCGAAACGTTGAGCGTTATTTCTACCCATGTTCATTTTTTCAGAATAAAATCTTACTGAAGCATCGCTCACGTCACTGACCGCAGAGGAGCTGTCAAACCTTCCATGTTGCACCAATGGCAAAAAATAATTTTGGGCTATATTTGTATTTACTAGTGTTGATGTCAGTAGTACGACACGTGATCGAAGAGCACGGGTGTCAAACTGCGGCCCTCCAGCTGTTGGAAAACTACAACTCCCATCATGCATTTGTATAATCTATAATAGTGGGCATCATGGGAGTTGTAGTTTCCTAACAGCTGGAGGGCTGCAGTTTGACACCCCTGCCGAAGAGGGTGCTTGAACCAGCTGCAGCGAGTCATGATCAGCCGTGTCACATCAACGCTAGCAGGTGGTAGCAAATGCCAGTGCGGGCGCACCAAAAAATCTCCAAGGATTGAAAAAAAACAGTAGTTAATTTTTTTTTTATTATTTTATAACATTTGCAGCTCTTTTTTTTGTTACCCCTTTAATCTTCTACCTGTAATGATGGAAATATTCTCTGTTTGCTTCAAGGATTTTTCTGTTTTTGTTTCCCCGTACCTGCATGAAATCTATAAAATTGACAAGTGTGCAAAGTGAATTTCTTCAAGTAGTTTCAATGTCGTAGACTTTTTGTACCATCCCCATTAATAATTAGCTTCCATAACATTCGGCGTCTGTGTTCCAGTAGGCACGCATACTTTGTGGTGACAGTAGCTTTCTAGTGCGCCCATTAAGGGCACATTTGCTGCCAGAAGGAATAAAATGATGGTTTATGCTTACTGCTGCAAAAAAGTGACACCGAACTGCAGAAAACGTGACAGGAACCTTCTAGAACCTCTGGATTATTACGTTTTTTTTCTTCTCCTAATGGCCCTAACAGTTGCATATGTTTCTATGAATTCCAAAGAATGACTGCACATACCTGTCATCATTATGCTGAATGCGCAGGACTGCAGTAGGAGCGTGCCATCTGTTTTTTTCTAGTTTTCCATTAGATGCTAAATAAATTATATTTCATTCCCCAACACCCCAGCCTTTCCCTTTAAAAGTTCTCTCATTAGACCACGGCACCGTGGGATAGGAGGGCTGACTGCTCGCATGTATTACCATCAATGGGGTATGTTTGAATTGTTCCGTAACAAGGAGACAGGATGCTTTCAGAATAATGAGACATTATGCAGCACATCCGAGCATCGGGCTTTGATTTGCTTAGTCCTGACTGTGAGGTTTGCCTCTCTTTTTTTTTTTCAGCAACCCTCCAGTGAAATCAATAACCTCATCTGTGGAGATGTGCTGTACTATGTCATATCCTACTATTATATTTATGCAGTAAATTAACTGTCAGCTGAGCGCTGGGCTTCATGCCCTGAATCTACATTTGCTGAAAAAAAATCTTAGTTGCCCAATAACATCTGGCTGCAAGGCCTTGTACAGCATTGTTGTAGACCATAAAGAGTACACGGATGTGAGCAAGGGTCCACCTCATATTCGTGGTATCCATTTAGTCACAACTTCCAACATACGTACATGCTAAATGTATCCATACAGTTAAAGGGGTTGTCTCATTACAGGGATTGCTTTTTATATTAAAGATCTTGCAAAAACAAGTCACTTTGCAATATGTGTCCATTAACAGTGTCCTACCTATTCCTAGATATCCTCTCTTGTATGGGCTGCATCAGCTCCTCAGGTCGCTATAGCTACAGACCTGTTTGATCTATTCTGATAGACTGCCAGCACTGATTGCTATAGCTACAGACCTGTTTGATCTCTCCTGATAGGCTGCCAGCACTGGTTGTTATAGCTACAGACCTGGCTTCTACTGCAGCCTAGTAGAAGCCAGAAAACACGCCCCTGAATTAAAAATGAAGCCAAGAAAACAGGACTGAGGTAAGATGAATCATTGTAGTGAGACAACGCCTTTAACTTACCCAGCCATGGCCTCTATCTGGCTGGTATATACTGCACAATTAGGGCTTGTCCTCATAGCTGGGTTTTCAGTCGATTTTACAGATGGTTTTAGGATTTGAAAACCGACTGTCAACCTTTTATATTGATTTAAATAACAAATCCTAAAAACTTAAAACATGTTCATTACATAGTACGGTTGAAAAACGACATGTCCATCAAGTTCAACCAAGGGTGGGTAAAATGTGGTTGAAGGGAGGGAGGCAAGGACATTAAGCCCAGACTCCCCACTGGTTAATGCCCTGGAACCCACAAGGCAAGAACCAATCTGCTCCAGTGGAGACCCCATCTCTGACCCCAGAGCCGCCACCAGCCAGGATCCAGCATTTTACATAGCTACATACACATTAACTCCTTAACGACCGCCCGCCGACTTTAGACGTCTAAAGACGTCGCTGCAGACATCGGGGTTTGCAGCGCCCAGCCCTGATCCCAGAGCATGTCCTGCAGGCATCGGGGAGCAGAGGAAACCTCCGCAACCCGATGCTTTAACCCTTTGATTGCGGCGGTGCGTTACCGCAGCGCAATCAAAGGGCTTCCCCTGCTCTGTCGGAGGATTGGAACACCCGGTGACCCGACAGAGCTCGGGGAACGGCTGCACAGTCAGCTCTGGGACCTAGAGTAGTCACAGGGCTTTCTGTGTATGAAGCCAGTGACCAGGACGCACTGTGTGCTGTCCTAATCTCTGCCTGTGTCAGGCTGACACAGAATATAATGATTACATAGTTGCCAACTTTTGAAAATGGAAAAGCAGGAGATTAAAGAGGGCGGCGCGGGTAGCGCGCCCCGGCAAAAATTTGCATGGACACGCCCATCTTTTTGTGTACCACGCCCCTTCAAAAAGCCACACCCACTCCGCCTAACTACATAATGGCTTTGGAAGAAAGCCAGGTAGATGCCCTTAGAGCCAGGTAGTAGCCCCCCATAACCAGGTAGTGCCCATTACAGGCAGGTAGATGCCCCCTTGTAGCAAGGTAGATGCCCCCTCTGTAGCTATGCAGTTGCCCCCCTTAGTTAGCCAGGTAGTTGCCCCCTTTGTTAGCCAGGTAGTTGCCCCCTTTGTAGCCAGGTAGTTGCCCCCCCTTTAGTAGTCAGGTAGTTGCCCCCTTTAGTAGTCAGGTAGGTAGTGCCCCCTTTAGTAGTCAGGTAGGTAGTGCCCCTTTTTGTAGTCAGGTAGGTAGTGCCCCCTTTAGTAGCCAGCCAGGTAGGTAGTGCCCCCTTTAGTAGTCAGGTAGGTAGTGCCCCCTTTAGTAGTCAGGTAGGTAGTGCCCCCTTTAGTAGTCAGGTAGGTAGTGCCCCCTTTAGTAGTCAGGTAGGTAGTGCCCCCTTTAGTAGCCAGCCAGGTAGGTAGTGCCCCCTTTAGTAGCCAGCCAGGTAGTTGCCCCCTTTGTAGCCAGCCAGGTAGTTGCCCCCATTGTAGCCAGCCAGGTAGTTGCCCCCATTGTAGCCATCCAGGTATTGCCCCCATTGTAGCCAGCCAGGTATTGCCCCCATTGTATCCAGCCAGGTAGACCCCCCCCCCCTCACATTGTAGCCAGGCAGAGTCCCCCATGTAGTTAATAAAAATAAAATAATAAATTCCACTTACCTGACCAGGCTCCTGCAGCTCCGGCCAGGCTCCTGCCCGATGATCTCAGCGACGCAGGGGGAATGAGAGCAGCCGCGCGTCATTTCCCCTGCGCCGCTGACCTGTATGCACGGCGCGCAGCGGCGCCGGACATACAGGGGGAGGAGGGAGGAAGGAGCGCTCCCTCCTGCCTCCTCCCCGCACAGTGAGACCGCGGGCGGGTGAGCGGACCCTGCGCCCGCTTCACCCTCCCGTGGGAACGGACCGGCGGCGCCGGAGTAGCGCACCAGCGCTACTCCGGCGCCGCGGCCATTTAAAGGACCCCCGCTAATACATTACTAACTGTAAGAAAAAAAATTTAAAAAATGTAAAACAGTTCTCCCTTCATGGAATTTAAAAAAAAACATAAAAAGTGTAAATAAAAAAATAAAGAATAAAATAGAAATAAATATTTATTAAAAAATAATTGTGTATATATAACACACACACAAAAAACATACACATATTTGGTATCCACACGACCGTAATATCCTGTAGAATTAATCTAACAAGTTATTAAGTGTGAAATGTGAATGGTGTAGAAAAAATAAAAAAAAAGAAAATATGCAATTATTTATAAGTGAACTTGAACTATTCCCCCATGAAGTACAACTTGTCTCGAATAAAACGAGGCCTCCTACAACTGTCATTGAAAAAATAAAAAAAAGTAACAACTGTTGAAACTCAAGGAGGCAAAAACGAAAAAAATGTTTCTGGTCATTAACTACTTTTCAGGTGTTCGGCTTAAGGGGTTAATATTCTTTAGTGTCAGGTAGTTATCTAAGCCTTTCTTGAAACTCTCTACTGTTCCTGCTGTGACCAGCTGCTCAGGCAGGCTATTCAGCTCCTGGGCAGAACATGAACATGTGGATGTGAAGGATGATGGCTTGTATCCACAAACCGCCGACAATAGCCGTCCCCCTATGTGCCAAAAAAAGACAAACTACCAACCTGTATTTTGTCTTTGCTGTGGGAACGCACCCTTAAAGGGTAGAATAGCTTATTAGACGATGTTCAATAATATCCATCGCAGATCTTAGTTAAACGAATACCTCAGAAAGCAGGGCTGTGGAGTCAGGGTGCATTTTGGTGGAGTCAGAGTCGTTATAGAATGGACTAACTTGGACTCCAAAAGTATATAATAAATTTGGTACAGCTAGTTCCATGCTGTATGTACTGAATATTTTTTCATAAGAATTTGGGAAAATTATGAAATGTCTTATAGATGTCTGTTTATGTCCTGATCTAGGTTAATATTTAAAGGAACATTAAACATAAAAAAAATCACAATAAAATAATACTTATCCTAGCAATCCATTCCTTAATTTTCTTCTCTTCTACTGTGTCTAATTTTGTTATTTAAACATTAAAAATATATAAGGAAGCCAGTTACATATGTCCCAGAAGATGCTTCCTTTCTGCTTTCTTCTACACAATCCTGTGACTGTCGTTGAGATAACTTGCTGAAGCAGGAGCCTCCCCCCTTTGCCAGGTCTAATCTAGCCGCATATATCAATCATCTGAAAAATTAGTTATTTCAAGGGGTGATTCAATCACGTTCTTTCTCTCTGTTCTTTTCTATGGGAGTGCTGAATGCAGTCGACTGAGCTTAAGTTACAATATTAATTAATTTTGGAAAGACTTTATAACTTGAGATTTTAAGGGTAAGTTCACATGAGACAGATTTGTTGTGGATTTTGCTTGCAAATGCGTTCAAATGAAATCTATAGCAGATTACACTACCATGCATGTGGAAAAGATCTTACAAACGGCATCCACATGGCATGGATTTGTTTGCATGGAAATTGCCCTGTCATTCATTTATTTTTTTTTTATGTAAAAAAAGATTTGAGGTCCGTATTGGAAAAAAAAATAATGTGGACTCCACTGTAGATTGTGGAGCATAGAGAACAACGGGGCGGAAATTGTATTCGGAGATGCAATATAAGAAATATGCAACATAAATTAAAATCTGATGAAACCGTGTAAGCATGTGCTAAATTTACCAAGGAGGTTCATGTTCTGTGATAGATGTGGGACATCTTTGGATGTTGTTTCCAAAATCTTAGAGTCTCATTTAAAGCCACACTTCTTTATTGTAAATATATGCAGCAGTCTCACCAGATGCAAAAATATACAAAAATGCATAAAACACATAATAAATGTAGTAGTAGATCTGCCCAACTGTAACAGGAGGCAGCCCTCATCTGGTGTACAAAGGAGCTGCTCATCCTGACACATGTAAGAGCAGTGCAGGACATGTAGTACTGCACTATACTGTAGAGAGTTGCTACTAGACCGCCAATCACTGCATACACCTCACTAATACATGTAAGAGTAGTACAGGACATGTAGTACCGCACTGTACTGTAGAGAAGCACTACTAGGCCACCAGTCACTGCATGCACCTCACTAATACATGTAAGAGCAGTACAGGACATGTAGTACTGCACTGTAGAGAGGAGCTACTAGACCACCAATCACTGCATGCACCTCACTAATACATGTAAGAGCAGTACAGTACATTTAGTACCGCACTGTACTGTAGAGAGGTGCTACTAGACCGCCAATCACTGCATGCACCTCACTAATACAGAAGTTTTACAAGAAAAATGTTTGATAATTGGTTGCATCTTCCATCAATTACATGAGCTGCAGATCAGCAGTGTCTGGGACATTGTATGATGAGTCTGGTTTCACGATACATTGGTCTTTCCTGGGACATTGTATGTTTATATGGTACCCGGAGGCCACTGTGACTTGAGGGAGCACTGTATCAGCAGAAAAGTTTGAGGGCCTCTGTGGCTACGGAATGTATATTTGCTTGCACACGTTACTTTTTTTTTTTTTCTTTTTTAACATGGTCTGATTTCTTAGTTTATGTCTACACAGCATGCATTTTTCATTGGTTTTATGCCGGATTCAGTATTTAGAATCCGCCAAAAATCCAACTGTAACCTGTGCTGTGTAGACCTCAATAGAAAATCCATGCCGTAGTCTACATAACACAGATTTTCTACTGAGCCGCCGTCCGTCCAACAGGAGATAGAATATGTTCCATCTTCTCTTGGATTCTCAAATTTGACCGCGTTTTTTTTTGCGCAAAAAACACAGCAAAAACATCAGTGCGGCGACGTTAGATTTCCGATGGTATTTTAACTTTTAGCTTTCTAAACATGGCATAAGCGAGCATAGGTGTGACTTGGGCATACAAATGTAATTTACCTTTAAATAGCTTTCTGTCTTACCAGATTTAGTTTATTTTTTTGTTTTATTTTTTCCTCTTTTTTTTCTTATATTTACTTGATTCCAGATAATTCCAGTAACAACATCAGTTAGAATTTCACATTGAACAATCATCTTTGCAACGAATCTGCCAGATGAGTATATGTCATTAATGGATTATGACTATTTATTATAGTTTTTTAGGTTTTTCTTTTCTTTTGTAAGGCTATGCTCACACGGCGTAAATTTGGCGCGCATTTCACAGCGTATTTGCGCTTAATATGCGACAAGATGCACGCCGCGATTATGGTAATCCATAGCTCTTATAGAGAACTATGGATTACCTCTCTTCCCCCTCCCTTGCGTACAAAACGATTGTATTGTACGCCCGGGGAGATAAGTGACATTTCAATTACTCGCCTTGATTACACGCCGCGAGCAATGCATATCTATGGGGCCGGCGGGCTTCCGCCCCCCTCCCCCCGTGCTTCAGGAGTATGTGGCTGATAAGCGCGTCTTCAAAATCACCCGACGCATTGCGCCGCGTACTGTACCCGCCGCAGGTACGCCGTGTGAACATAGCCTAATTCACCAGGAGCTGCTTTTTTGAAAGGTTAGAGCCCGGTATTCAGGAACATCTCTTTTTGTGAGACCCCCATTCCCATCTTACAATTATGTTCTCAAGGTCAATTTGTTAAAATTTGCTGATGCCAATCAGGGCTGCTCCTTGGGAGCAGTGCTGTGTGATGCAATTATAATGCAAGTTCACATGGTCATAAACTTTTTTGCATATCTTTTTGTGCCGAGTCCACATTGACCACCATGCACCCCTCAACAAACACAGCAATGTTTTACACATGGATAGTGGCATTTCTAATTATTGTTGTCATTTACCCTGCACAATTTTTTTTCCTATCTAGTTTTCATTTACACTAACGTTCAAAAGTTTGGGGTCATTTAGGAATTTCCTTATTTTTGAAAAAAAAAGCCAACATTAAATGAATCAGAAATATACTCTATACACTGTTAATGTGGTAAATGACTATTCTAGCTGCAAACGTCTGGTTGTTAATGCAATATCTACATAGGTGTATAGAGGCCCATTTCCAACAACCATCACTCCAGTGTTCTAATGGTACATTGTGTTTGCTAGCCGTGTAAGAAAGCTATTGTTTCGATCAAAATGGCCACAAAAAGAGAACTTTCTTGTGAAACTCGACAGTCTATTCATGTGCTGAGAGATGACGGCTATTCCATGTGAGAAATTGCCAAGAAACTGAAGATTTCCTACAACAGTGTGTACTACTCCCTTCAGAGGAGAGCACAAACAGGTTCTAACCAGAGTAGAAGGAGAAGTGGGAGGCCCCGCTGCACAACTGAGCAACAAGACAAGTACATTAGAGTCTCTAGTTTGAGAAATCGACGCCTCACAGGTTCTCAACTGGCAGCTTCATTAAATAGTACCCGCACATCGCCAGTGTCAACGTCTACAGTAAGAGGCGACTCCGGGATGTTGGTCTTCAGGGCGGAGTGGCAAAGGAAAAGCCATATCTGAGACTGGCTAATAAAAGGAAAAGATGAATATGGGCTAAAGAACACAGACATTGGAGAGAGGAAGATTGGAAAAAAGTGTTATGGACGAATGGAAGTTTGAGGTGTTTGAATCATACAGAAGAACATTTGTGAGATGCAGAACAACTGAAAAGATGCTGGAAGAGAGCCTGACGCCATCTGTCAAGCACGGTGGAGGTCATGTGATGGTCTGGGGTTGCTTTGGTGCAGGTAAAGTGGGAGATTTATACAAGGTAAAAGGGATTTTGAGTAAGGAAGGCTATCACTCCATTTTGCAACGCCATGCCATACCCTGTGGGGGGCGCTTGATTGGAGCCAATTTCATCCTGCAACAGGACAATGACCCAAAGCCACCTCCAAATTATGCCAGAACTATTTAGGGAAGAAGCAGGCAGCTGGTATTCTATCTGTAATGGAGTGGCCAGCGCAGTCACCAGATCTCAACCCCATTGAGCTGTTGTGGGAGCAGCTTGACCGTATGGTACGCAAAAAGTGCCCATCAAGCCAATCCAACTTGTGGGAGGGGCTTCTGGAAGCAGGGGGTGAAATTTCTCCAAATGACCTCAGCAAACTAACAGCTAGAATGCCAGAGGTCTGCAATGCTGGAATTGCTGCAAAGGGAGCGCCGAAAGCAAAGTATGAAGTAGAAAATTATTATTTCAAATAAAAATCATTATTTCTAACCTTGTCAATGTCTGGATGATATTTATATTCATTTTGCAACTCATATGATAAATAAAAGTATGACTTTTCAGGGAAAACATAAAATTGTCTGGGTGACCCCAAACTTTTGACCGATAGTGTGTGTAGGTACTTTTTTTTTTTAGTGTCTGTGTGGGCTACATGTATCGTTTTAAGGTGAACCTCTAGCATAATAATAATGTGTGCAGAGAATGACTGCTATGATTAAGGATGAATCGTCACCCGAAACGCGTCGGCACTAATGGGATCGTTTTGTTTGCTATGCCGTGGAGGGTACTTCTGGTTGTTTTTACTGATTTGGAAATAAACGTCTGAACATTGTATTTGAACCTTCCGGAACCGCTGTGTCATCTATCTACAATTGTTGGAGTGCAGAGAATTACTGCCTGGATGAGTTCCTGGGTAGTTCATGACAACTGCTGCTCAGAACCTCAACATTTGACCGTGGTAAAGGGGCTTGTCTCTAACGGCGCATCCCCACGGCATAGGACAAATACCGTCCGGTTTGCCGTCCGGTATTTGTCCGGTTGGTGTGCCGTCCCCACGGCCACGGGGGGAGGGGCGGCTTTTCTCCGCGATGAGCGAAGAAAGGCCCTTCCCCTTCACATTGAGAAGTACATATTCCGTCTGAAAACCGGACAGAAGATTTTGCTTCTATAATATTTTACCGTCGGCGGCAAAACCGCCCGACGGGAAACCTGTGCAGTGGGGACTGCTGCACGGGTTTTCCATAGAGCACAATTGTGCTCATTTTCAGCCGGTTTTTCAGGCGGGCTGAAAAACCGGCCGAAAAACCGTGCAGTGGGGACATGCCCTAAAGCCCAATGGATCAATGCATTGTAGGAATCAGGCAAGTATAGTTATGTGGGTACTTTCATGTAAAAGCCACAACCAAGATTTAGGCCTCGTTCACACGGCTTATTTGTCCGCGGATTGGCGCCGTACTCCGCGCCGGATTTGCACTTCAGTACGGCGCCAATCCGTCCCTGTCATTACGGTAATCCACTGCTCTCATAGAGAACAGTGGATTCCATCGCTCCTCCACGCTCGGCGAATCCGCCGCGGGGGGAGAAAGTGACATGCACATTATTTACGGCGCGTACGCGCTGTAGATAATGCATTGTCTATGGTGCCGGGGAGCGGCACCCTCGCCGCGCTCCGGCCCCGCCCCTTATTCACGCCGGATTTGCGAGCGCAATCCGGCTCACAAATCCGCCGTGAATAAGCCGTGTGAACAAAGCCTTAGGGTTGTTTTTGTCATCCTGGTAACGTCATATACTGCTACAGATGGATGTGCCCAATTTCTCACTTTAACAAGATACAAAGTCCTATAGGTTATCCAATATCTTATCAAATACAGCAGTGATGCCGGAAAGAAGAGATGTCATAAATCTGAGGAAAGAAATCTGTTTTTTATTTCCTCATCATGAAATACATGTGTAGCCCTGGGTCATAGGCTTCCACCTGAATAAATAGTACTCTGCGATCCTGGGAGAGAGAGTGCGAGGGATTGATAGATAGAGATATAGAGGAGAAGTGATGAAGATAGATTTAGATAAATATGAAAGATTGATATGTAGATATGTGTGTGAGATCCTGTGTCTGTGTGTGTGTGTGTATAGTTATATAATATATATATATATATAAAAATATGAAAAACTGCAGCACTCCAAAATGCGGTGAAAGAAGTCAAGTGGTGTTTATTCCAACATGTCCACAGAGCAACGTTTCGACTCACAAGAGTCTTTCTCAAGCAAAGTATAAGGGTGGTGCACAATATTTAAAGGTGAAACTTCATACATATGCAAATAAATCAATCATAGTGAAAAAGTATATGCTAATATAATGACAAAATGTGCAATCATATTCAAAAAAAGTGCATAATTATGATCAAAGCATCATGATTAATAAGTACCAATAGTATACAATAATAAGTGCTTGTAGTGATTACAGATAAGACAAATTGGACATGATGGATGATTAAAATAATGTGTTACAAAGTTAATATATCAAATTTAAATAGAGGGCGGGACGAACACCTCAAATAAATTAAACCAGATGTACATACATAATCGCTTCATGAATCTCGGCGTCCCGAGCATGATACTGCGCATGTCAGACACTCTCTCATCATCACATGACCTTAGGCATGACAAAACACGGAAATGCATCACGAAAACAGCGCATGCGCACCGCCAACACTAAGTCAGCGGCGGCCATATTGCTTAAGGGAAGGTAACCAAACTAAAATAAACTAATATGAAAAAGAATATATAAGAGAATCTATACCTTAGATAAAGCAACGCATACCGTAGGCATGAGCCACCACATCGAAGTAAAGAGTAAATATATAATGGAGAATAGAATTGGCCAAAACTATGTCCATAACAATGAACACAGGATTCGGCAACTAGGACGTCACAGTCAACATCATATAAATACCGCCAGCTGCAGCATCCCATATCTATATATCTCCAAATAAGTGACTCCACACTTTTAATACATTTTAAAATTAAAAAATAATAATGGGCCATACAGAATGGGATTTTAAATGTGTTATCATAGATAGTGTTCCCCCATTTAAAAGAGGTGGAGATCGTGTCTCAGCTTTGAGACGCAAAGAACTTATGTGGATTTTTTTTTTCTATTCTTGAGTGCTGCTATTTTTCCATTATATATATATATATATATATATATATATGTGTATGTGTGTATATATATATATATATATATATATATGTGTGTGTATATATATATATATATATGTGTGTATATATATATATACTCCAAAAGATGTCGCAGCACTCAGCAGGTAACGGTGAAAAAATCAGGTGTTTATTCCAACATGTTAACAGACGACGTTTCGGCTCTCTCTCAGAGCCGTCTTCAAAGAGAGCCGAAACGTCGTCTGTTAACATGTTGGAATAAACACCTGATTTTTTCACCGTTACCTGCTGAGTGCTGCGACATCTTTTGGAGTTTATTAATAGTGAAGACACTGGGCCGGTTTTGTCTAGTTGCTGGCACCCCGCTTATCTATATCTTGAAGATAGTGCTGCTGAAATTTTTCCGTTGTCTATATATATATATAAAATTACACATGTACGCACGCACACAGTATCTCTCCAAAGTGAGTACACCCCTCACATTTTTGTTAATATTGTATGATATCTTTTCATGGGACAATACTGAAGATATGACAGTGATACAATGTAGAGTAGTCCGTGTACAGCTTGTATAACAAAATAACTCAACTCAATGTCTAAACCACTGTCAACAAAAGTGAGTACACCCCTAAGTATTAATGGGTAAATTGTGCCCAATTTGCCATTTTCCCTCCACATTGTCATGTGATTCAGTTACAAAGTCTCAGGCGTAAATGGGGAGGAGGTGTGTTAAATTTGGTGTTCTCGCTCTCACACCGTCATATACCGGTCACTGGAAGTTCAACACGGCTTCTTATGGCAAAGAGCTGTCTGAGGATCTGAAAAAAGAAAAATTGTTGCTCTATATGAAGATGGCCTAGGCTATAAGATGATAGCCACCGTGCTGCTGCTGAGTTTCAGGGTGTTGGTGTTGCAGAGGTTAAACTTGTGGGCGGTCAGCTTGTCAGTGCATAGACCATACACCACACGCTGCATCAAATTGGTCTGCATGTCTGTCGTCTCAGAAAGAAGCTTCTTCTAAAGAGGATGCACAGGAAAGTCCACAAGCAGACTAAGGACATGGATTAAAGGAACCATGTCCTGTGACTTGATGAGACCAAGATCAACTTATTTGGTTCAGATGGTTCTAAGCGTGTGTGGCATTAACCATGGGAGGAGCACAAAGAAAAGTCTGTCTTGCCTACAGTCAAACATGGTGGTGGGAGTGTCATGGTTTGGACCTGCATGAGTGCTGCCGGCGGTGGGGACCTACAGTTCATTGAGGGAACTATGAATGACAACATATACTGTGACATACTGAAGCAGAGCATGATCCCCTCCCTTCTTGGACTCAGGCCAGTATTCCAGCATGATAATGACCCCAAACACACCTCCAAGATGACCACTGCCTTGCTAAAGAAAATGAAAATGAAGGTAACGGTGTTGGACTGGCCAAGCATGTCTCCTGACCTAAACCCTGTTGAGCATCTCTGTGGCATCCTCAAACGAAAGGTAGAGGAGCACAAGGTCTCTAACAGCCACCAGCGTCATGATGTGGTCATGGAGGAGTGGAAGAGGATTCCAGTGGCTGCAACTTGTGAGGCTCTAGGGACCTCCATGCCCAAGAGAGTTAAGGCAGTGCTGGAAAATAATGGTGGCCACACAAAATATGGACACTTTGGGCACAATATGTCTGTTTTTCTTAGGGGTAAACTCACCAAATTTACACTTTTGTGTAAGCTGAGATAAAGACATAGATAAAAAAAAAACCTAGGGATCAATAAAGACAGGTATGAGAGAGAAAGAGACACCGTCACTGTAATATAGATAGATAAAATGCTAGAAATAGAGACCGGTATGAGAGAAAATAGATATAAAAAAGGCATTGATAGATTTTTATTCATATCCATCCCCCTCCCACCCTCTCTCTCTACATATAAATATAAAGATAAAGTGAGATAGATCTAGATGGCATACTTGCAAACCTTTCCAATTCTGCTGGGACACGGGACAAACCGGTGCCGTGGGGACAAGGCCTAAAGGTGTAGGGTTTGTGTAAAAGTGGGAATGTTAGGCTATGTTCAAGGCTTAAAATGGGACGTATTTCAGTCGGTAATTACGCGCCGTAGTGCGCGAATTACGGCTGGAATACGTCCCATTCATTACGGTAATCCACACTTCTCATAGAGAACTGTGGATTACGTCTCCTCTCCCCGCTCTGCGAATCCGCCGCGGGGGAGATAAGTGACATGTCCTTTTCTAGCGGCGAATACACGCTGCTAGTAATGATAGTCTATGGGCCGGCAAGGTGCCGGCCCCCCCGCTCCCGCCCCGCCCACGTCCACACAGCGTAATTACGCCCCGCAAATAAGCCATGTGAACATAGCCTTATAGACACTCCTGCGGGGTCCCTACTTGATTTTAAGGAGGCTTACATTTTCTGAGAAGTAGTAAGAAGATGCAACTCGTTTGCCTTGAGATTGTCCAAAACAGCTCTGACCTATTGAGACACGGACTCTTTCTCCTCCCACCCACCCCCAACAGCGGTCTTCGTAGTCAGGCAGAAAGCCATTTCTATTGGCTTTTTTAAATTAAATAGATGAATAGACTGAGGACTATGTAGAGACCTGGTAGTGGGGAGATTGACTGAGCATGTGTGTCCAGCAAAATGCAGCTCTTTAGGTGGACATGCACATTGCTATAGGCTATGTTCACACGGCGTACAATGCGGCCACAATTACGCCGGGTGATTTGGGAGTTGCGCTGATCAGCGCGCACTCCCGCGGCGCGGGGGGCCGGCAGCTCTATGGCACCATTGACATGCATTTCTTGCAGCTCGTATTCGCCGCAAGTAATTGACATGTCACTTATCTCCCCGCGCGTACAATACAATCGTATTGTACGAGCCAGGAGAGGAGGCATAATCCATAGTTCTCTATGGGAACTATGGATTACCGTAATTCCGGTGAAATGGAAAGTAGCCTCAAAGTGGCTATTCTGTCCTTGTGGGGGGGTCCAAATTAGCTTAAAAAATAACAAATGATGCACCGAGAAAACAAATCACAACATGCCCTGTTGCTGTGAAAGTGCTTTCTGCTTTACTCACAAAATGGTGGCTTTTTTTTTATACCTTTGCAAATTAGTATATAAGAAATATCACATGTACCTGGCTGTGAGGGTCTATTGGTACAGCCTTATCTTCAGACCCCTCCTCACAGCTCAGGAATGTTTTGGACACAGGGTGTAACTTCTGAAAAGGTGCCATCTTGGATTACACGACGATCTCTACAAACTACTACAGGCAGCCATTTTGTTTAACACATTAATGACAAAAGATATACCTACAGCTTTTACATGCTGTATTACATAGGTATGTGCCTATTATATATATGTATATGTGAGGTATATGCTAACTAATACATTAAAATAGAGACACAAAGGATCACACATATATAACACCGGCGCGCTAGAGTGTAAATACGACGCAAAATGTGCGCCGAAATCTGCCCGTGTGCACATACCCATATTCAGTTAGCACCATTTTTTAGATATTTTTTTACTAGCATGTAAATGGCAAACGTATGTTTTTCATATACTATACAATGACTTTGACATCTGATGGTGTATTTAAGCCAGTCATTTTATGGCTTCTTGGGGCGTGTGTAGGGTATATAATATGCCTAATTACCAGATCTGTTTCAATGCATGCAGTATATGGAATGACAGCAATACATTCGATGCATATTTAGAGATCCTAGGAACATTGTCCATTTTCTTGTAAGCAGCAGGAAGTCTGGCATGAAAGGCTTAATTTAACAATTAATTTAACACAGCAGGAGGCCGACTGCTGAAATGCAGTTTAATTGGAATAAAAACAATATATGAAAAGATGGCAATGGCCACAACTCGTTATAAGATCACAGACGAGGACGCACAATAGTGACAAGTAGTAGAAATGACCTGTAAATGTGTTCACACTGGGGTTAGTTGCAGCATGTATGTGCACAGTCCAGGGTGTCTCGTAAGCGCCTCATTCAGAGTATGTCTGCTTCAGTTAACCGCTGATTAGCTGGGGAATGTGACACCATTAAAAAGAAGGGCTCATGAATGGGACTGTGTTTTATCTGCCAAGGGGCTGTGATAAGACTTTCCAGACCGGTCAAAACCATTTGCTACATCAAAGTCCAAATGAAATGAACTAACCACCTTCTGTTCTTACAGCCGGACGGTTCACGCTCCAGTCCAGCTTGTCTTCTTTATGCTTTCTATCCTTTTTTTGTTTCTCCACTGCACACTTCTGTATTTTATTAGTTTAATTGCAATACTTCTTTACTTCTCTGTCTTCCATATTTTTAGTATCGTTACATTTCTATGTAATTCAAATTTTACCCCAAATTTCAACACATGGTGTTTCTTATGTCAGTCTTCATCTGACCTTTGCGGGAGAGTTTTCTGTTTGGAGCAGTAGTTGACCCTTTTCATTTAGCGAATATCTGCTTCTTCAAATCTGTCAGCAAATTTCATATCTGCTAGGTTTGCGCTGTAATGTATAAACTAATAAAAAAAAAACTATAAGAAAAAAATTAAAATTCTCAGCTGTTCTGATTTGCTCCCTGGAATGTAAAACTTTGAGAAGGATGAACGACGACGAGTCCTTTTGATCGGTGTCGTCACTAGTTGTCAGCACCTCCACTCTTGTGCTATGGTATGAACAAACCCTCAACTTGGCCGTAGGCATAATGGTTTTCATTAGCAATCTCTTTGTAGCGTGTAGGTTCTTGCAGGGTCTTATACTAGAGAACCTACTTAGTTGCCATCCCATCTAATAATTATGACTTTTAGCCCACATTGGTTATAAATATTTTTTGTTCACACATAGGAAGATTCACTTAAATAGGTCTTCTTACCACAATAATTGGCTTTTACCATGAAGACTCTTACCAAATACATTGCTGATTTAATTTTACTTTATTCAAAGAAAGTTTTATCTCCTCTTACGGGCCGTTCACACGGCTTATTTGGGCGCGGATTGGAGCCGTACTGCGCGCCGGATTTGCGCTGCAGTATGGCTCCAATCTGTCGCAGTAATTACGGTAATCCACAGTTCTCATAGAGATTCCGTCACAATACGCGCCGTGGATAATGCAAGTCTATGGGGCCGGCGGGCAGCGCCCCTGTCCCCGCACCCGCCCCTTAGTCAAGCCAGAATTGCGAGCGCAATCCAGCTCGCAATTACGGCTTGAATAAGCCGTGTGAACACGGCCTTAGAGTACACAAGTGTGTCTTGATTACCAACCACCTCTCCCTGCTCTTTCTCTGATCTGATTGTTTCAGGTTGCCATGACCTGGTGCATCACTCCTTGCTGAGTCTTATCTCTAGCACAGGAGCTTGTTTTCCCAAGTTAATGACAAGTTTTAACCGTTATGAACCAAAAATGTAGACTTTGGACGACAGTATCATATTGAATAAAAGCAGGAACTTGTTTATTCCATAAGGAGTACAAAAAATTGCAACGTTTCAGCCCTTCACACCTTCACCTTTCTCAAGCAGCAAGGCCACAATGTGAAGGGCTGAAACGTTGCAATTTTTTGTACTCCTTATGGAATAAACAAGTTCCTGCTTTTATTCAATATGGTGCTGTCGTCCAAAGTCTACATTTATGGTTCACATTGGTGGTGAGCAGAAGGCTAAGGCCCCGTTCACACGGCTTATTTGCCGACGGATTGGCGCCGTATTCCGCGCCGGATTTGCGCTTCAATTACGGCTGCCAATCCGTCGGAGTCATTACGGTAATCACTGCTCTCATAGAGAACAGTGGATTCCGTCGCTCCTCCCCGCTCGGCAAATCCGCCGCGGGGGGAGAAAGTGACATGCACATTATTTACGGCGCGGACGCGCCATAAACAATGCATTGTCTATGGGGCCGGGAGCGGCGCCCCCGCCCCGCCCCGTATTCACGGCGGATTTGTGCGCTCAATACGGCACACAAATCCGTCGGGAATAAGCCGTGTGAACACGGCCTTACACACCTACTGGATGGACTGTGCATCAACTGGGACCTGTGTGGCCCATGGTGGAATTGGTGCTGCTCCCATTTGTTGGTTTTAAGTTTTAACCCTTATGCACTGCAGATCATAAACCTGCTGCACTTATATCAGTGTAACAAGAATAACCTGGAATAGCTGATATGCCAATCACTGCTATAGATCCACTCACAGCATAACCAGGCAGTGACAGCCTAAAGCTGCCTGTGGCTCTGTGAAATAGCGTGGTGAGAAAACCCCTCTAAGTTTAGTAACTGAAGAATTGGAAAAAAAAAACATGTCTGAGAAAGGCATTAGTGGACATAATGGTTTAATGTGTTTCCTGCTGAGCTGTAGTGTAGGAGTCATGTCTTCGGACACCTTATTTAGAAGTATGTCAGATCTCTCATAAGTTGTAGGAACTTCCTTATCTTGAGAATGAGCAATGACGAGTGCTTCTGATCAGACTCCACACTGGTCCGTTCTCATGTTATTGTATGATTAAACTGTCATGAGATGCAATGCGTATCATAAGTAATTGAGCGTGGGCAATTATCTATCCATGTAGAAGAAGCCTTAGGCTGGAAACTAATAGGATAAACTGAGTATCATGCATGCTTTTAGGTTTATCAGTTCAAAGAAGTCGGTCAAGATGAGCACATTTCTAGGCCCTTTTATACATTCAGGTGTTGATGCCAGTATTAAGGTGGATTTCAGGCCCGAATCCTCATCATGTTCGCTAATAGGTCACATCTAGCGCATGTCGTTGGGGTGTTCATAATTCTTTTCATGTACACTGGAGAAATTGTGTCCAGCACGTGGGAAAAGAAATCTGTAAGCAAAAATAGCTCCGCATAAAAGATTAACAAACTTTGTAATATACTCCGTTATTGAATTTCTACCTTGGAACCTCCAGCTTCTAGGTTTAGATTGACACAACGTGGACCTCCTGAGAGACATCACCCAGTTGTTAAGCCGGCCTGCGTGTGGTGAATGAAGGCGAGCAGTGGCTTGGGTGGTGTGGAAACCTTAGTCTAGCCCATGGGTTCCCAAACTCCTTTCCTCACGCCCCACCAACAGGTCATGTTTTCAGGATATCCCACAGAATGCACTGACAATAATTAAATCACTTGTGCAATGCTAAGGAAAACCAGAAAACATGACCTGTTGGTGGGGCACGAGAAAAGGAGTTTGGGAACCCCTGGTCTAGCCTGTCAGTCTGGTCAACCCCATAACTGCCAAGCCTGTTGGGGCTTAAAGGGGTTCTCTGGTTTAGAAAACCTTTTTTCATTGACCTTATTTTTATTCTAAGATTCTAAGTTCCTAGAGGGAGGTCCTCTGTTCAGGATTCATCTTTAGGGAGTTATTACAAAGAGTGTCTTTCGCTCTGGAGGACCTGTCCTGTCCTGCATTGCACAGATAACCCATTGATATTGTGCAATTCCTACTCTCTCCTGTGGTTGTGCTGCAGGAAAACTGAACACTTCCTGCCAGATTTCCCTATTCATTACTGCTTTTTTCCTAGTGGAGGGAATTTTTGTGATCGACCCATCTCAAGAGTAAGGATTGTCAAAGTGGAGAACCCCTTTAATGATCCACAATTTTTTTTTCTTTTTTCCTTTGCTTTTCATCAGTCATAATTTTATTATTTCTTTATTGGCATGGACATTTACAACCTTGTTTTTCTTTTTATATATATATATATTATATATTATATATATATATATATATATATATATATACACACACACACACACACACTACTAATCTATATTTTCTTGTTTTTTTGTTTTTTTTAATGCAGATTTTGGCATAGTTTTTTTTTTCTTTTATACGTTAGCATTTCATAGGTCATGACCCCACGGCACAGGTTTTCAGTCGGATTTGCAGACTGTTTTTGGATTTAAAGCCATCTGTAAACAGACTGTCAACCTTTTTCATTAAGTTAAATAGAAAATCTGTTCAGTCCCCACTGCACGGATTTTCCGCCGGTTGGTTTTTGACACCGTCGGCAGTCCAAAAAACTTAGAACATTTTCATTCTTCCACCCCAAAAAAGGAAAC
This sequence comes from Phyllomedusa bahiana, assembly GCA_025379985.1. Classification (NCBI taxonomy): domain Eukaryota; kingdom Metazoa; phylum Chordata; class Amphibia; order Anura; family Hylidae; genus Phyllomedusa; species Phyllomedusa bahiana. The sequence continues at coordinate 170,123 of JAODAL010001968.1, read as the reverse complement.
ATGAACATGTGGGTGTGAAGGGGGAGGGCTTGAATCCACAAACCGTCCCCCTGCATGCCTAAAAAAGACCAAATACCTGACCGGTATTTGGTCTCTGCCGTGTAAACGCACCCTTACTGAAAAACTTGCTTAGAATGATTTATCAGGTTATGATGCCCAAATAGGTCAAGTAGGTCTTTTGTTTTTATGTTGTGTATGTGCAATGTATGTATTTTAGGCCTGGTTCACAGCTGTATCAGAGGTCCCATTCAGATTCTGTCAAAAATGATGGAAAAACTATTTCACCATGCAGTGCTATTATTTTCAGTTAGAATGACAGGCAGTGTGCGTGACGGAAACGCAAGGGGCCCCATCATCGTCAGTAGAGTCTAACTAAACAGGTTAGACCCATATGGTTCATGGTGCTTACTACTCCCAAACTTCTTTTCGTGCAGCACTTGATGAAGAGAGCTTGAAAAAAACTGTATACTAGACAAATGAAGTGTCATTCAAATCATTGACCATACCACATCTTTCGTAGGAAATATGAAAAACCTTTATTGCTTCATTTATAAGTCCATAAAACTGAAAATAGCATCACGCTTACGCGTTTCAGACTACAACTCAGTCCTTGAAGTACCAAGCTCTGAGTCAGTAGAGTCTGTCTGGTGGCGTCGGTATACGTTGGGTATTCCATCCACTGTTGCCTCTGTGATGGACGCTCCAAATGGGACCTCCGACACGATGTGAACCAATAATTATATTGTTTGTTTGTTTAATTTTTTCCTATGTTTTTTGTATCTTATTAATGTACAGCTATTTTATGTCTTTATTTTAAACTGAGAATGTATGATCATACTCCTATATCTGACCACAATATGATCTGTGCTACTTGGTCTTAGGTTTGCCCTAACCATAAGATGATTGACAAGGCAGCATGTTTTTTTTTCCTAAATCCCTATGGCTGACTGCAAAGGGTATGTTCACACGGCGTATTGCTGGTGTTTTAGAAGATCGTGCTGAATTACCGTAATTGCGGGGTGCATTTCGGGCGTATTGAAGCAAAAGGTTTCTCTGGTCTTGAATTGGGCCGCCAGAAAACCTGGGGACTTAGTCTAAGAGCGGAGTTCCCTTTAAATCACGCCGTAATCACAGACCGTGGCAATCATGGGGTTCATTGACCGGATTTAGAGGTTCTTTTTGTTCCTGGTCATAGAGCAGGAGGTTCCTAGTAACACCTCGAACTTTGAGCTCTAACCCCCCTCTATTGCAGTGACTCAAAAGACATTGCTGTAGACTGGGATCCTGAAGCACCCGTCCTAAAAAGATAGTGGGTGGTCGTTAAGGGGGTAATAATAGTTGTGTTTCGTAAACCTGCCCTGACAACCAGGAGAATGGATTACAATTCAGTCAGGTCACCATCCAAGTTATTGTAATATTCTGTTCAGTTTGAGTAATAACCTGTCTCATAACTAGTTCATGGAGAAGGTTGACGTTCCTCTGCTGGGCTTGCCTTGAAGCCATCTTAGATGCTTGATAATCTAGCCGTGCAGCTGTGTCTGGGGAACTTTTAACCGTATTTGTCTGTGAAACACGTGGCCTGAGGCCATTCCTTACGTATAAAAGAACTTCACAGTCTGTCCCATTTATTTTATTTATAGTGAGGAATATACATTGTAAATCCAGAGGAGGTTTGACAAAGCCTATAATTAAGGAGAGACATTCTAAAACAACATTGTTCTTTTCAGACCTCTGTTCGGTTATGGTTTTTGTGTCAGACGTCAATTATCAATGTCTAGTGTAAGTGTATATTATGAATTAACTAGTGTATTATTTAGCAGTTATGGTTATCCTTAAATAACGTCCTATTACTAGTTATGGCCTGGTTTGTGGAGGTTTCTTTTCAGATTTCCCTGTTTATACAAGACCTCAATTAAACAGCATATATTTCCAATTAAAAGATACATTTAGGAAAGGAAATTGGGTTTGTAGAGTCTAAAGCAATCTGTGGCACCAGCTGTTAGTGCATATCAGTACCAGCTTTTGCCAATGCTTTTATACTATGGAATGTATAAGTCCATTATACTTTATTGGTGCCCCTATTCCTTTCATTGCTTCTGTTATATACATTAAGTTGTCATCCTCAGTTTTTTTGGGTTTTTTTAACTGGAAACTATACAGCTGCCATTTTGCCGAGTTTTCTCAGCATCCTGAATGATGGTGACGTTGGGGACTGCACATGACAACCTCTCTGGTAGCTAAATGGCAGCCATGTTAATTGTCACTATTTTTCCTAAAAATTTATATAACTGAGGAATGGTTAGAAAGAATATTATCCCCTTGGTGATCAGCCTGTTTTAGGCTTTAGTGACCAGGCAATTTTTTTTATTTTCTAATTACAGGAGCTGTTACTTTATTTTGATGCCGTCCTAGACATATTAGGGTTTATTTCTTGTGGAACGAGTTTTATTTTGTAATGGCGCCATTTTGAGATACAAATAACTTTTATGAACTCTGTCTGTGAGAAATGAGAAGACCACAAATTCAGCCATGGTTTATTTGTTTTTTACATGATTAATTTGTTCCAATATATATATACATATTTTTGTGTTGTGTGTGTGTGTGTATTATAATTATATATTAATATATATATATATAATATATATATAATATACACACAGTACAGACCAAAAGTTTGGACACACCTTCTCATTCCGACAGTTTTCTGTATTTTCATGACTATAAAAATTGTAAATTTACGCTGAAGGCATCAAAACTATGAATTAACACGTGTGGAATTATATCCTTAACAATAAAGTGTGAAACAACTGAAAGTATGTCTTCTATTCTAGGTTCTTCAAAGTAGTCACCTTTTGCTTTGATTACTGCTTTGCACACTCTTGGCATTCTCTTGATGAGCTTCAAGAGGTAGTCACCTGAAATGGTCTTCCAACAGTCTTGAAGGAGTTCCCAGAGATGCTTAGCACTTGTTGGCCCTCTTGCCTTCACTCTGCGGTCCAGTTCACCCCAAACCATCTCGATTGGGTTCAGATCTGGTGACTGTGGAGGCCAGGTCATCTGGCGTAGCACCCCAGCACTCTCCTTCTTGGTCAAATAGCCCTTACACAGTCTGGAGATTTTTGGGGTCATTGTCCTGTTGAAAAATAAATGATGGTCCAACTAAACGCAAACCGGATGGAATAGCATGCCGCTGCAAGATGCTGTGGTAACCATGCTGGTTCAGTATTCCTTCAGTTTTGAATAAATCCCCAACAGTGTCACCAGCAAAGCACCCCCACACCGTCACACCTCCTCCTCCATGCTTCACGGTGGGAACCAGGCATGTAGAGTCCATTCGTTCACCTTTTCTGCGTCGCACAAAGACACGGTGGTTGGAACCAAAGATCTCAAATTTGGACTCATCAGACCAAAGCACAGATTTCCACTGGTCTAATGTCCATTCCTTGTGTTCTTTAGCCCAAAGCTGTGGAGTCGGAGTCGGTGGCTATTTTGCAGGAGTCGGAGTCGTCATAAAAGGGACCAACTCCGACTCCCAAAATATATAATAAGTTGGTCCAGTTAGTTTGATGCAGTGCAAAGAGCAAGAGGAATTGGGTCCGGCCAGTGCTACTGCTCCCATATTTTCAGCCTCATCACATGAGGAGTGTAATTGATGACATGGAGCAGGCAAAGCACTGCCACAGGGGAAAAGATTCTGCTCCCAGGGCAAACAGATTTCAGCAAAATTTTTCACCTTCTTTCAAAGAAGTAGAAGAGTTCAACCATTCATCAAAACTGACTGTGGCTGAGGCAATTCCTTTATACCCTGACATTGTTAGAGATGTTTCCCCTGTGGTCACCGCTCTGCCCCCAACCCAAGTTAGTGTAGAGAGGCCGTTCTCTAGCCTGGAAATAATAGATCAGATGTGAGGTCATGTATCAGGATCTGATGGAGGCAATACTATTTCTCAGAACAAATTCAGAGACTCCACAAATGTTCCTGCAGTGTTTTGCATATTTACAATTTTTTTTGTGTCCTAAAGTCATATCCAATAAATATATTTTACACTGACAAGCAAAATGGTAACAATGTTTTGAACTTGTGACTTTCAAATTCCATATCTCACCCTCCACTACAGCTTTGAGGCTACTGTAATTTTATATACAGTCATCTTACCGATCTTATACATAAATTTGACTTGCAAGTATTTAGCATCTGCTTAGTTACAGTTTTGCTCAAAAAAATTAGTGTTAATTTTTATTATTTTGTTAGTATTTGGGAAATCCACCTTTGGTTTTCAATACTGCCCAAATCCTTTTGGGCTCTGAATCAGATTCAAGCACATCTTGACCAAAATCTGATCCCAGGTCTCTTCTACACATTCCCAATGTTGGTGCTGACTGGACTTGGATACAAATACAACTTTTTCTTCAACTGTACCCACAAGTGTTCAAAAGATCAAAACGTTGTTACCCTTTTGCTTGTCAGTGTCTGTTCTACCTAAATAGCTTGATTATTGTATCATAAGGTGATAAACAGCCTAATGGGACCATTTTACTACAGGAAAGTTATCACTTAAACATGCGCCATGTATGAAGGAGTCGGAGTCGGAGGTTTGGGAAATTGAGGAGTCGGAGTCGGGGCTTCGGCTTGCCGACTCCACAGCCCTGCAAACAAGTCTCTTCTGCTTGTTGCCTGTCGTTAGCAGTGGTTTCCTAGCAGCTATTTTACCATGAAGGCTGCTGCACACAGTCTCCTCTTAACAGTTGTTGTAGAGATGTGTCTGCTGCTAGAACTCTGTGTGGCATTGACCTGGTCTCTAACCTGAGCTACTGTTACCCTGCGATTTCTGAGGCTGGTGACTCGGATGAACTTATCCTCTGCAGCAGAGGTGACTCTTGCTCTTCCTTTCCTGGAGCGCTCCTCATGGGAGACAGTTTCTTTGTAGCGCTTGATGGTTTTTGCCACTGCACTTGGGGACACTTTCAAAGTTTCCCCAATTTTTCGGACTGACTGAACTTCATTTCTTAAAGTAATGATGGTCACTCGTTTTTCTTTACTTAGCTGCTTTTTTCTTGCCATAATAGAAATTCTAACAGTCCATTCAGTAGGATTATCAGCTGTGTAACCACCTGACTTCTGAACAACACAACTGATGGTCCCAACCCCATTTATAAGGCAAGAAATCCCACTTATTAAACCTGACAGGGCACACCTGTGAAGTGAAAACCATTTCAGGTGACTACCTTTTGAAGCTCATCAAGAGAATGCCAAGAGCGTGCAAAGCAGTAATCAAAGCAAAATGTGGCTACTTTGAAGAACCTAGAATATAAGACATACTTTGTTTTTGTTAAGTATATAATTCCACATGTGTTAATTCATAGTTTTGATGCCTTCAGTGTGAATCTACATTTTTTATAGTCATGAAAATACAGAATGAGAAGGTGTGTCCAAACTTTTGGTCTGTCTGTGTGTGTGTATATAAATATATGTATATATTCCACAGAAGCAGCACTACCTCAGATAATACAAAAGCGGGGTGCTAGTGAATAAAGAGCCAGGTGAAAAGCCCAGAACAATGAATAGTTGTGCAAAGATTAGCTTTCACCAATTAGGGACAGGTAATCAAAGAGTTTTTCTACATGCATAAGGGCTTGTCCCCATGGCACGGCTTTTCACCCGGTTTTTCAGATGGTTTTCGGTTTTGAAATATGGATCGCTATGGAAAACACGCGCAGCGGTCCCCACAGCACGGGTTTTCTGACAAACATTGAGCATGTTCATTCTTCCGTCAGGTTTTCGGTCGGAATATGAACATCTCAATGCGAAGGGGGAGGGCTGTTCTCTGCAAACCGCAGAGAAAAGCCGCCCTCCAGCGGCCGTGTGCATGGCCTGAAAACAGTGCGAATACCGGTCGGGATTTCTGACCGGTATTTGCACTGTGCCGCGTGAATGGCCCCTTAGTCTTTTAACTTGGTCATGAGATAAGAGAGGTCTTATCTGCTCTGAGAGCAGGAAGTGACATCTCCATGGGCGTAGCTCACTCTCAAGACTCACTGTCTCTAACAAGATTGGCTTTTGTTTACAGATAAGCAATTGTTTTCACTCTTTAGAGTACTTATAGCTATGTTTACTGAAAATTAAATTTACTGCACTTACGTCTTTGTAATGTCTCAGCTAGTTATAGAGCATCTAAATATGCTAATCACTGCTATAAAACCACCCGTAGCCTTACAAAGGCAGAGAGTGTAAAGCATGATGAGAAAACATCTTTATTAAATCTGACACATCTTTTTGTTGTCTGTTTGTTAAAAAGTAGATCTTTGCCTGCTATGAGCTGGTTCAGCTTTGCGCTATAAATTTACCACATTTTCTGGTGTATATTATGGTACTTTTGTGGGACGGGCCATGTCACTCCTACAAACCCCACCACCTTAAATTGTAAATTTAAAAAGTAATGAGAGAAGCAGAAAACATTAATACAATTGCAGATCTTTGCACAAATGTGACTTTCATGCCCTGGAAAAATAGTGGAATAGGGGTTGTCTAGCAGAAAAAAATGAATCTGAAATGAGGTGAAGCTGGTTGAAGAAGGAAAAAAATTGTTATACTTAACTACCTGTCCCCCGCCACTGCTGTCAGGAGCTCCCCGGCCATCTGCACCTCTTCACTTCCAGATTCTCACCCCGCAGAAGGGTCTTGCACTCCACTGTAAATGAATGGAGTGCAAGCTTCTTCTATGTGTTAGGAAAAGAACCCGGAAGTGAAGAGGAGTGGATCACCAGGGAGCTGTGGAGCAGTAGTGACAACGGATAGGTAGTTAAGTAAAACTTTTTATTTTCTTTCTTTTTTAACCATCTTGGTTTCATTTTTGATTATTTTTTCTGCCGGACAAACCCCTTTTAAGGGCTCGTTCACACGACGTTTTTGTGATCCGTTTTACGGATGCACAAAACGGATCTAACAATTGTCAATGTGATTAACATTGCTTTCAATGGCAAAAGCGCATCGCTGTTCACACGAGTGATCGCCGATGCGCTTTTCGCGATCCGTTTTTCGGATCCGTTTTAAGAATTGACATGTCAATTCTTCTTGCGTTTTACGCAAGAGAAATCCCCATAGGAAATAATCGAGTGCGCTTTTGGCATCCCGAAAGCGGATCCAAAAGCGCAGCATACATTTGGTTGCGTTTTGGATCCGCTTTCGATGCCAAAAATGCATCTGTAAAACGCATTGGATTTAAATTAAATATAAAATTTTAATTTTATGTTTGGGTTATATTTAGTTTATAAATGTATATAAATATATATTTATATAAATGTATATAATTCTATATATAAATGTATATAATAGTATATAAATGTATATTTATATTAATGTATATAAATATATATATGTATACAAATATATATTTAGTTTATAAATGATTGTTATTAATTAATTTACATGGGGTGGGTTTGAAAACTATTGGTTGATTTAAAAAAAAAAAAAATAGGGGGGGGCGGGTTCTAAAATCATAGGTGTATGTACAGTAGATTGACACTAGGTAAAAAAAGAGTTTTTTCTTGGTCATTGATGGGTTATATTATATTTAAATTTCAGTTTGATAGGTTGATTTAAATAAAGTATTGAAAAAACGGATCCAAAAAATGGATCTGTAAAAAGCATCCAATACGCATCCAAAAAAGGATCAGCTGTTGCGTTTTCTGGATCCGCTTTTTGGATGCAGTTTGCATCCAGTTTTCACAAGTTAAAAACAGATCTGTAAAACGGATCCAAAACGTCGTGTGAACAAGCCCTAAGTCCTTTTTCACACACCCATCAATGGATCTGATTTCAGATAGAATGGAATCTTGTACCAAAATGCATTAGTTGTATGGAGCCGTAATAAATCTGTTATACAAATCTGTGGATCCATTCTGTATTTATGTGGTTATTTGGAGGTTTTTTTCTTTACGATTCACAGAATGAGAGAGAAAAAAATAGTGAGCCTGTGCTGTGTCACAGATATCATCACGCATGAAACCCTACAGCACCATATACTGGCCCACGGAACCTTTTGAGCTATTGCACCGCCATACACCCAACTCTTTAGGGATTATTTATTTGATGTCAATTACACTTTAATAGGTCTCTTTATTCTGTATGTCTAAGAAAATATCTGCAAAAATTAAAACAAGACATCGACTGTTCTACATGAACCCATAACCTTGGTATTTGTACAGTATTGCATAACAGCTCTTAGAGCCAGGGCATTGGCTGTGGCTGTTCCTGTTTTTGCTCTGTAATCTTGTATATCCCGCCAAACATAATGGCACTGTTATGTAGTTACGGTTACATGCAAAAAATTATTAGGATCAGCAAACCACTCTTCATTTCAGAAGATGTTTACTTTGTAAGGTGAACTTTCCAGACCATGAAAGGTTTCGTTCACACAAGAGGAGAGCTAGATTTTTCCTTTTTAAGAACTTTGTTGCCTTGTTAAATATTTCCACATTTAATAAAATTAAACTATCTTTATTAACTGACTTAAAGAGAACCTGTCACATAGTTTTTGCCCCCCTGGCTGAGGACAGCACAAGCTAGTGTCAGACCTGCTGTTTCCAGTGCTGTGTCCCTTATTCTGTAAGATGCTGTAGTTTTCGTGTATTTAGTGCTCAAATCTGCAATTTTCAGCCAGAAGAGTCATTCAGAGTGTGTTTTTTTCAAACCCCGCCCACCTGGGGCTAGCCCTGCCCACCTCTACTGACAAACCTATTACTTTGAATATGTAGAAACATGTGAATAACTGTCAGTGGGCGGGGATAGCCTTTGGTGGGCAGAGCTAACACTTGCTCATGAATAAGATTTGAGGGGTAAATGCTCTAAAACTGCTGTATCTTACAGAATAAAGGACACAGCGCTGGAAACAGCAGGTCTGACACTAGCTTGTACTGTCCTCAGCAAGGGGGGCACAACCTATGTGACAGGTTCCCTTTAAGCTAGCTCCCACTATAGAGTATTGGGCACAATTTATGTACACTAGATTTTCTAGAATTTCATGAGGCTTTTGGGTAACCCATGACTGTTTATGCATCGGGTCAGCAGTGGTAACAAAACTTTTGTAAATTCAGGTGATTGTAGAGTTTATATACTGATATTACACTTCAATGGACAGGAAAACACATAACTCCTCCACCGTGGGTAAAATTTAAGAGATGCATCAAGCGCTACTTACCTGATTGAAGAAGTTAACAAATACCCATTGAAATCCATTAGTAGCATTATTCTCAAGAAAAGCATACAACCCCACTAGAGTAAGAAGAATGTCCCTCTTGGGAAGATGGGTTCCTTAAAGGGGTTGTCTCACTACAAAGAATAGCTTTCAAAATGTAGGGAACATAAAATGAAGACGTTTTCCAAAGATATTGCTTTGTTCATCTTTTTTTGTTAAGTAGCTACAAATGATTTTGTCACCTTCTGAGGGCTTTCTGGTTTCTCTAGTGTCCGACCTGTGTACTCCTTCTCCCCCCCCTGCTGTTTGTTCTATTTGATAGCAGGGAGTGACGTCATCACACAGGTCATGGCAGTGAGAGCTGGCGTGCTACCTGATCTTTCAGAAAAAAGACAGTAATTACTCTACTGTTTACATTAGCTCAGAAGCTTCTCTGGACCTCAGAGAAGGTAATTTATTTAATCTACAATAATAAACAGAGAAGTCATATGCTAATTAAAGACAGCTTGACCAGGAAGTGACAGAGCAAAGCAGCATTATTTCATTCATGCATCCTATGAAACTTTGAGATGAGACGACCCCTTTAAAGAGTCTATGAGTATTCAGAAATTAATGCAACAAAATTCATCACTTATCTGGCTAATGTTTGCCTTCAGTAGTAATGTTGGCATGTACAGCATATGGCCACTGAGGACAGTGATTGGCACCTAGATGTACATGACGTAACAGTTGCAGCCGGGTACACCAAGACCTCTTGGGACTATTGAAGTATCAGTGATGGAGCAGTAAGGAGTTTAACAGATGAGTGATACCTTTTTCTATTTTATTGCATTTCCTGTGAGGTTATTTCTTAAAACTCCTTGACACCTTAATGAGGAACTGTGGCCCATCCTGGCACGCCATGTTCCCTGTAAAATATTGATTCTGGAGCATCTTCTCTTATAACTCAGCTTACTTATTCTTTCTAGAAATCTATTCCTGAATTGGTGGGATGCTACCCATTGGGGGGAGGGGTGGGGGTGCCCTGCATAGTCTGACATGATCCAGTCAGTGCTAACAGAGTCAATACGTGCAGGGGCACACCCCTTTCAAACCTGGAATGTTGACACCCATCTGACAGATTCAGTAAAGAGTTTCTACAGGAAATAATAGAGGAACAGCACAACACAGGGTTATAAGTGAAGATGCTCCTGAGTTGGTGTATTACAGGGAACACACGTATTTAGTGGAACAGACTTATCACAGGTCCTTTTTAACCCCTTAACGACCGCCCACTGTTTTACGATGGCAGAGATGCCAAAAGACATAGCTGCCTACAGTGGGGGTTCTGCTCCCAGCTTTGCGACTACGCTAGGAACAGAGCTGTAGTAAACGGCTCCATTCCTAAAGCAGTCTCTGTGAACGGCAGAAGCCATAGGAAGCTTCCTATCCCCGCTGTTTGACCCTTTGATTTTCGCGGTTTGTGACTGCGGCATAACCAAAAGGGATCCCCCTGCTCCAGCAGGTCACTGGGATTCCCAGTGCCCGATGCAGCCTGGGCAGTGTCTGTCTATACAGTCGGGAACTAGAGTAGACCCATGGCTGTCTGTACAGCAAGCTTGCAGTCAGGGCACACTTGTGCTGCCCTGACTGCTGCCTGTGTCATACTGACACATAGTGGAATGCATTGGCATACAGGAGTATGCTAATACATTATAAATAAATAAAAAATAGCGTACAATAGTTATCCCTTAATGGGATTAAAAATAAGGTAAAACACGTAAAAATTTGTGGGAAAAAAGAAATAAAATAAAAATTATTTTTTAATAAAATTATTCTACATACATTAAACACACAAAAAAAACAGCCTAAACATATTCGGTCTCTACTTTACCAGAATAATCTGTAGAAGTAATCTAACAGGTTATTTACAGTGAAATGTTAATGGTGTAAAGAGTAATTTAAAAAAAAATGCAGAAATACACTTTTTATGTTCATGCTGCAAACTGAAAAAATAAAATATAAATTACAGTATGTAAACTCAAACTGTGCCCCCCAAAAATACAACTTCTCCTGCATAAAATAAGTCCTCATGCAACTATTTCATTGAAAAAATCAAAAAAGTTATGACTGTCCACACGGCAGGTTAAAGTACTGGCCGGATTCTGATTTAAGGAATCCGACCGGTATTTTGACATCTTGTACGTGATTTTGGGGGACTGTTCTGCCCACGTTTTGTGGATTCCCCGGCCCCCTCAACCACTGACATGTTCATCTTCTGCCCGAAAACCTGGCGGAAGAATGAACATGTTCTGAGCTTTAAGGAACACCAGCAGTGTAAAAAACCGACCGACGGAAAATCCGTGCAGCGTGGACGGCTGCACGAATTTTTGATTTAAATCAATGTAAACGGTTGACAGTCGCTTTACAGACTCTTTTCAAATTCAAAAACATTCTGTAAATCTGACTGAAAACCTGTGCCGTGGGGACAAGCCCTTAAAAAGCAGGAAGGTAAAAACTACAAAATTTAGCTGATCATTAAAAGGGTTGTCTCACTACAAAGATTGCTTTTTATGTTAAAGATCTTGCAAAAACAAGTCACTTTGTAATATATGTCCATTAACAGTGTCCTAACTATTCTGAGATATCCCCTCTTGTATGGACTGCATCAGCTCCTCAGGTCGCTATAGCTACAGACCTGTTCTATCTCTCTTGATAGGCTGCCAGTGCTGGTTGCTATAGCTACAGACCTGGTGTCCTCAGCAGCTTGAATAGCCAGTAGAGGCCAGTAAACACACCCCTGAATTTAAAAATGAAACCGAGAAAACAGGACTGAGATCAGATGAATCGATGTAGTGAGACAACCAGTTTAAAGGAGTTGTCTCACTACAGGTTTTTAGCCTACCTCAGTGTGTCTAGCAGCATAGGATTTTTGAATTCAGGGGCGTGCTTCTTGTTTGCCTCTTCTCCTCCTCCTTCCCCCCTCCCCTCAGCACACAGAAAGCTCTGCTCCTCCGACTGCAGTAACTTCTATACAGCAGAGGGAGGGCGAGGGGGTTTGCTGCCAGAGTTAACCCTGTGTGTGCCTGCCTAGATCTGCTGCTCACTGCTGGATCAGCTGCACTGTGCTGCTGCTGTGCTGAGCTCTTGCTGCTCCTCTCCACAGAGTCAGGAGACAGGAGAGGGCTGATCTATGAGTGGCTATGGGGCCAGAGGTCTGTGAAGCTGTGTATGCTAATAGAGCAGGGGGGGATGTAAAGGTTCCTATACCCCCTGTTTAGCATACAAATCTCCAAGGACATCTCAAGCAACAACAAACACTGTCCTCCCATCAGAACAGACACAGGGCAGCTGTGAAGAGTGTTACTATAATCACGATGTGTCACTAATACTGCAGAGCAGGGAGGGATATGAACCGTTCACATGCCCCCCTGATCTGTTCTATTAGTATAGTCAGAGCTCCACAGACACATCATGATTATAGTAACACTTCACTGCTGTCACATCCTACTGACCACAGATTAGCCTCATCTCTGCTCAATCTGTGTAGAGAGCAGGGGGGAGCAGGCACACACAGGGTTAATCCAGGCAGCACAGCTGCACAGACACAGAAGCAGAGCCCTCCACCTTCCATACAGAAGCATCACAAGTGGCCTCATACTGTGCGGGAGGGGCTCTGTGCTCCTACCTGTATTGAGAAGCAGATGAGTCACCAGCACTGCCATCCAGTGAGATAAAAATCAACAGGTCAGTGGCTATAGTGATTTGAGGAGCTGATGCACTCCTACTACCAGGGATAACTCAAAATCATTAGGACATTTGTAATGAACATATATTGCAAAGCTGCTTGTTTTTTAAAGATCTTTTAATTAAAACCCAATAATTGTAGCGAGACAACCCCTTTAAGGCCTTTTCAGGGGGTTAAAGCTACATTATATAACTTGATAGCTGTGGGGGGTTTAGCCAACAGCTCTCTCTCTCCCAGCTTTCCCATACCCATGGACACGCCACTCTGACCAGTACATGTGTTTTGAACCGGGAAAAAGGAGAAATCAGCTGCCGTACTCTTCTGGCAGCTGCTTATCTCTCTGAGATCAAAAGACTCATCAGGTTGAAAACCAACATGCCCCAAGAAATCCTTATGTCCCCCAACATCTTCCATCAGAATGCACACGGGTATCTGAATCTGCAGGTCCTGCCAAATTGACTCTCATGTGAATGGCCAGCTTAACCCTATCCCATACAGTCATGTTGTCTGGAGCATCGTAGATTTTTCCATTAAGTTTATATGTGCACCATTTTTGCTATTTTCCCCTCTTGTTCCGTTGCCTTTAGAGATCTTTAAGAAAGCCCCACATAATATTGTTCCCGATGCTGCTAGAAAATTCAAGCATCTGATTCAGCTACCAAGTCAGCATCTTTCTAATTGTGAGAAAAGGCTGCAGAAGGCTGTAAATCTGCCGGCTCATTATAAACAGTAACAATAGATTGATTTACAGGGTGCAGCAACTGTTGGGCTTATTTAGTGTATGTGCAGAAAGATGCGGCTAAGCTCTAGGGCTTTTCACTGCTTCCACGTTACTTGCAGCTTCTAGGCTTCTGCTGGATTTACTGACAATTTAATCCTAATGATAATATTACGGAGACAAGCTGACAGACGAACTATAAAATTCTTGCCTGCCTGACACTTGTTCAGTATTTCCATTCCTAAGCTTGGTATGCCTCTTCACCATTTTGGGGGGAACCGGTAGAAGGGATGTAGATGTCATCAAAGCTCTGCATGTTAATGATGATCCTCGGTGTAATAGTCTACCAAAAATGGCCCAGCTGTCCTCTGCATTCATGCTTGTGAATTAGGCATCCCATTCCCATTTCGAGATTGTCACTGTTATCCATCAGGATGAAAAGATACAAAGGTGCCAGCTCACCCAAGCCGCAGTCCAAGGATCCAGTGTCCGTGCAGGTACCACGCCAGGAGACAGCGTAAATGCAATGCAAAATTCCAAAGAAGGTACAGCACCGGGAACAGAAGGCTTCCAATAATAAAACGTGACTTTTAATAGAAATCTTTAAAATCAGCATCCAGAACAAAGCAGGAAAGTGCTAACACGTTTCGAGTGGATAACCACTCTTACTCATAGCATACTGCATGTTGGTTAAACATCTATTTATATAATAATCTAAGACCAATTAACTCACCTGATGTTTGCATAGTTCCACCGAACACTGAAGAGATGAGAACTTCCAGGACGGAGACCCGGCCCGGAAGTGACATCAGTACATCAGGATACCTGGAATAGGGTATCCGTGTGGTTACTGCGGTGGGGCCATACGTATGCTTTATTTCCCATTCATATGTGGTTTATGTGCCAGACACAAAAGTCTAGTAGACCATGATTAGTGTCCATCACATAAAGCATACACTGACAGGAAACAGAGCAAACGTAGCCCAAAAGAGACATATTCTCCATAGACTGCTTCAAGGTACTAGTGACAAAGCCCCAAGATGTGAGGGGAATGGTGCCCTGGACGGGGTTCTCTGCTTTGAAACATCATTAGTTCCTAGTAGGTCTCTTGACAATGAGCAGTTTACTAAGTGTCTATTTGCTGAGACCCCCAGCAATCAGCTGTAATCCATGAGTGTTTTCCAGAATGGTAGCGTTAAATCTCCCCGCAGCACCACCACAGGTGAAAAATGTTAAAATGCTGTCCAAAATCTGACGGCACTTTAACTTTTGGTGCAGGTTTGCGCTAAAAACCACAGTCGGTTTCTGATTTCCCGCCAGTAGATTGACTCTACAGGAATCCACCGGAAGATCCAAGAGGTTTTAAAATCCACTGGAATCTGGTGGATTTCAAAACCGACTGGAAAAAAATCTGTGCCGTGTAGACTACAGCACGGATTTTCTCTTGCTGTCTAGGGGACACTGGTTAGAGTCGGATTTTCTCCAGATTCTAAATACTGAATCCAACAAAAATCCGACCAAATAGCCATAGCCTAACAGTCCTCATCTAAATCAAGGAGCTGTCGGTGCAAAGCAGGACAGGTCCTCCAGATCAAAGGACATGCTTTGTATCTGCTTTCCAGTCTCAATTTTTTAAATTTTTTTTACTTGTTTTTTCTTAAAGATTTCCAATAACGTACAATCAATATAAAACAAAGGAAGGGAGAGGATATAGGTGTCCATCACATTTCATAGATATTCACATCATAGGGCAAAGATGTACAGAGATTGATTCGTCAAGAGTAATAAAGCATTAGGTTTTCATAATGGTTGGCATGGTAAAACTAAGCAAAGAGATGAGGAAAAGAGCTTTGATGGGAGTGATGGAACACCACCAAGAAATCAAGCAGAGCCCTATCCCACCCCCCAGGGCCTGGCGGAGCATGTAGGGTAGACCGCCCCACAGGTAGCGGAGAGAAGCCAGATGATGGGTGCTTTGATATTACAAGGGATACTACCAGCGCAAGAGACTCTATTAAGGAGGCCCATGCCTTTCCATAACTCAAATATGGGTTTTTTTAAACCGGAGATCCCCTTTTACCTGGTACCTGCTGTTTATGACAAGGGTATTCTCGTATATTTATAATGGGGAAGAGACTTCTGTTGAGTTTGCCATTGATGGGTGATGGTAATTTAAAGAAAGACCTAATACTACCTAAACTGCACAATTAGTGTCAGTTTTGCTCCATGTTATCATACATTTATGCCTGCCTTTTCTCAACAACGGCGCGGATTAACCTTCAAATGGCTTTGTCACTTGGAAGAGCGTGATCAAGGGTGATGCACAGATCTAAGAAACTTGGGGGTGGGAAAAATATTCTTTTAAATATAGTATGTAAATGGTATATCCTATTCTTATATTTTTTTTTTTCTCATTTTAATCCTCACAGTCCGGACAGCCAAGTCCAGCCAGTTCTACGTCCAGTTCCAGCTCCAGCTTGGTGCCGCCTCATAACCACAGACAAGGTATTACATTAATAATGAGTAGCAGTTACTGTTTGTTGTATGTTTATCCATTTCAGTAGTAAGAGGCCAATTGTAATACTGTCCAGTTAGCAGAAAAATCCAGAATAATTCTGGTTCCTATTAATTTTGCTTTTCTCGCACATCTCCTGCTCTAGAACCCTCCAGAAACATTTATATCGATATAAGTGAATGATTAGAGAAGCCATTTATTTAAGCTTTGTACTTTGTGACCTGGGCTTAAAATGATCACTAGGTTTAATGCAATCCTCTAGGGCTCTAGCAGGACATATTATACCTGAATCTCTAATTTAGGTAAACTTGTTAGTGTGCTGGTTTCTGGCTCGTCAAAGAAGGTTTGATGTTGGCCACTGTCAGATTGGTTACAGACACCAATGGTTTTCTGACAGACCCCATTAACTACAATGGGTCCATTTGAATTTTTATTGGAATCTGCGACTAACACTAATGTTAACCAACCTAAAATTTAAGATTTTTAGCCTTAAACACAGGGCCTCATTTATCACAGCCCCAGGCTCGGACTGGCCCACAGAGGAATAGGGGGAACCCCCAGTAGGCCCCTGAGCATGGTAGACCTGGAGTTGTCTTTTAACTGCATATACATCCCATAAAGAGGCAAAAAGCAAGAGTTAACGTATAGGATGCATGTACAGTCATTTACAGTAGCTTTAGGGTGGGCCCCTAAAATAAACTCCACCGATGGGCCCAGAAACAGCTCAACTGGTGGGCCTCTAGAATCCACTCCACCTGTGGGCCCAAGGCAACTCAGCTCAACACTGCAAAGCCCTCTAACAGTGAGAGTGTACTTGTTGCCTATAGCCATCAACCAGACCTCGGCTTTCATTTTCTTTTTCTGCTCTGAAAGCATAAAAGCTGAGCTTGGGTTGGTTGCTGTTAGATCAGGACATTTGAGCACACGATCCACGGGCTGGATGCAGTCCCTCAAGTCATCGTCTGTGGGGCATCCGAGCTATGGAGACAGACTGCAGGAGCAGCACACTGGTCCCAGCTATGTACCCCTTCTATGCCGCTATCAAAAGGGACCCTAATATGTAAAAGATTTATCACAAGGCATTATGGGAATGGAGCTGGTAAGCTCACTGCGCCCTCTATAGGTTGTAACAAATCCTCAATTTACTTCTGATTCACTGAATCTTTGAGAAGCAAAAGGGAATAATTGTCAAGTCAATATTGCTCATCTACATACGCGTTTCGGGGTTTTGCCCCTCATCAGTGTAGAGCAGAGCGATATTGGCTTGACTGGTGGGAGGCAATGAGTGGGTATGAGGAGGGGAACATCTCTCCTTATGGAGAGCACCAGTTAAGGCGTGTAGTGTTTTGATTAGCTTGACAATTATTCCCTTTTGCTTCTCAAAGATTCAGTGAATCAGAAGTAAATTGAGGATTTGTTACAACCTATAGAGGGCGCAGTGAGCTTTCCAGCTCCTTTCCCATAATGCCTTGTGATATGCAGATGCTTAGTAGTGGGCTAAAAGGCAATCAAAACACTACACGCCTTAACTGGTGCTCTCCATAAGGAGAAATGTTCCCCTCCTCATGTAAAAGATTTGACAGAGGCCGGGGGCTCCCTGTGTCCTCTATTGGCACCCTGTTGTGTGATTGTGGGGTGCTGATGGTTGACATTAAATAACTAAAATATGCACACCAACCTTTTCCCATCATAAATGCTTATCACGCAAAAAAAGAAACAAAAAGAAAATTACACCTATCTGGAATCACTGCGTGCATAATGACATGGGCAATCATTTTGTATTGTATCGAATTCGAAAGGAATGCAGCCCATCAACTTTTGCTATGTGCTGCCCATTTATCCGGTCGGGTTACAGACCCCGGTGTTGCACAGTTCTGATAAAATAGGCCGCTGATGTTTTTCATTCTGTATTTCTCAAGTATATTGCGGAAAGGAGACTAGAAAAATGCCAAAGTGTTGTCAAACTATCTAGAATCCAAGAATTTAAAGAAATTGCCAAGCCTTGTGTTTCGGTTCTCACTTTCGCCAATGTCTACTTGCATTTGGTTAACAAAACAGTTGTGTTATCAGATCATGCTGTACTATGTAATTGCAGCATAGTAAAGGGACTTGTCCACACTCTTATTAGCCGAAATGGCTCAAAATAATGATATGCTTTGGTAAGTAGGAACAAGCGGTGAGACTGTGGAACTCTCTGCCAGAGGGACTTGTCATGGTGAATTCACTAACAGAGTTCAAGAAGGGTTTGGATGCATTTCTAGAGTGTAATAATATAACAAGTTATAGTGACCAGGATTCTGGAATAGGGTTGTTGATCCAGGGATTTACTCTGATTGCCAGTTTGGAGTCAGAAAGGAATTTTTTCCCTCACATGAGGACAATTGGCTTCTACCTCCTGGAGGTTTTTGCCTTCCTCTGGATCAACACTTTAACACTTTAGCAACACTTTAGCAAAATTGGCTGAACTGGATGGATGGATGTCTTTTTCCGGCCTGACAAACTATGTAACTATGTAATCAAATTATGCTCCAGACTAATAACACTGGTTTACAAGGTTTTTGTTTCCTTCATAATTCCTTGTGTACCAGATCGTTTATGATGCTGATCACAAAAATGATTTAAAATTTTCCCCTTCACGTGCGGTTTTTGAGAAATGGCTAACTATGATATAAATTAGGAGTTTTTCAGTTTGGGCTTTTCGCATATAGTCACATATCATAGCAGTAGCTCATGATCTTCGGAGGTCAAAATTTTCATATTTTACCACCAAAACCAATGCAATTGATACTACAGACTCATTTAGCTAATATACTGCAACAAAAAAAAAAAGAGATGTGTGATCAGGCATGCTCAGGCATGTCTTCGGGAATAGCAGCAGCAGCAATCATTCCAACTGATGTCAGTGAGTATAAGGGGATGTTCACTTGACGTTTTGGATCCGAAAATCGCATCCAAAAGCGCTGCGTAAATCGCATCCAAAGCACATCCAGCATTCAGGTGCGTGGTTGGATGCATTTTGGCTGCAGCAGGAACACACCCTATAATTTTAAATGCTGCGTCTTTCGGTTCAAGAATTGAGAACAATTCTTTGAACATATCAGAAAGACGCATCAGAAAGACGCAAGTAAACACGTAACGGCGCTCACTCGTCTGAACACTGATTCGTGTTTTACATTGAAAGCAATGTAAATCACACTGCACATTGTTGCATGTTTGGGTCCGTGTAGGGTACAAAACATGGATCCAAACATGCATCTAAAAACTGATCCAAAATCGAATCCAACACGCTGTGAATTTAATTGTATACAGTTTCTGAAATATTGCACCAATGTCGCAATAGCCGTGACGCGTTTTGTTACATCTGTCGTGAGTTCACTTTGAAAGCACAGAAACGGAGTATGACATCTTTCATAAAGAAGGCTCATGAGTCCTACTTTGGATGCAAAATTGGAGACCAGGCCATATTATGGGCTCCTCCTACAGGTTGTGCATCTTGTGCTACCAGTCTGTGTGCTTGGTGCACGTCCATCCATACCATTTGCTGTCCCAATGATTTGGAAGAAGCAGAAGGATCTTATAACTGATTGTTACTTCTGACTGATGAATGGTTCAGATTTTTCTTCCAAGAATAGGAAGTTTGAGTACTTGAACCTTGCCTCTGCATGAGACCAGTGCCACACGATGACAGTCTTCCTGTTCCAAAACCACCAGAGACGTGGACTCTAGTGGACGAAAAGGAGCTGACAGAGATGGACGAACCAATTGATAGTAGTTGCAGCTGCAATGATCCAGATTTTGAACCATCAACATCCAGTGATCTTCATTTCTCAGGCAGAGCTCAACGATCGTGTCAGAGATTTGAATTTATCAAGGAGTCGAGCAGAACTGCTTGGATCAAGATTGCAAAGGTGGAACCTGTTGTCATCAGATACAAAAATTACATTTTCACCACCGTCATGAAGTTTTGACAGATTTCTTCAGACAGGTTGATAGTCCGACCTTTCCGCAGTGACATTGATGGATTGCTTTCTGATCTCGGGTGTGCACATTAACCAAAAGAATGGCGACTATTTATTGACTCAGTCATCACTGTTCAGTTTGAAGGCAGTTTTTCTGCACAATGGCGATATCTACCCTTCCATACCTGTCGGACATGCTGTTCATATGAAGGGAACACATGAGAACATGAAACTGCTGCTGAAACACGTTCAATACTCAACTGGAATATATGCAGTGATCTAAAGTTGGTTGTCATTTTACTCAGCCTGCAGCTTGGATACACCCAAGTACCGTTTTCTTTGTGAGTGGGACAGCCGAGCAAGAGCTTCACATTACGTGACAAAGGACTGGTCACCTCGCAGAAATGCGGTTCCAGGGCAGAAGAATGTTGCACATCACCCATTGGGCGATCAAGCTTGGGTTAATGAAAAACTTTAAAGCAATGAACAAGCAAAGCGAAGCCTCTGCATATTTGTGACAGATGTGTCCACGCATCAGTGGTGCCATGATAAAAGAAGGTGTTTTTGTCGGCCCACAGATTCATCATACGTGATGAAGGATAGTCACTTTGATGGCCTTCTACATGGTGCCTTCTACACGCGTTGCGTGGATCGCCTTCGCGAATGACGTTTTTAACTTTCTAGGAAACTACAAGGCACCAGACTACATTAGACTGGTTGAAAATGAGCGCCAAGCCTACAAGTCGTGAACTGCAACATGTCATTTAAGATAGTAAAAGTAAAAAAAAAGTTTAAATATTAAAAGTTCAAATCACACACCTTTTTGCTATTTTAAAATTAAATTTTTTTTTTAAAAAGTTACACATATTTGGTCCGAAAAAGTCTGATCTAATAAAATATCATTTATCCCGTATGCAGAACACTGTAGAAAATAAAATCCAAACGGCAATTGCATTTTTTTGGTTATTTCAAGTCCCCTAAAATTGGAATAAATTTGATGAAAAAAGTTGCATCTATTCCAAATTGGTATCAATAAAAACTACACTTCAGCCTGCAAAAAATGCACCCTCACTCAAGTCTATGGTGGAAGTACAAAAAAGTTATTGGTTTTAGAAAATGGCGCTGCGGCAAGAATTTGAAAAATTTTAAATGTTTGGAATTTTATTATGATATCAAAAACAATTTTTTTTTTCTTTTACGGTACCATAATGAAAACCCTACATGTTTGGCATTGCTGGATTTGTAATCACATTTAGAATACAGAGAACACAATTTTTACCGAATATTGAACGCCGTAAAAACAAACCTCCCGCAAACATGGCGCAGGTACAGTGGTTAGTTTAAAAATTTACAGAATAGCAAACGTACATAAAAAAGTGCAGTAATATAAAGGGATAAAATGACAAAAAAACAGACCTTTTTTAATTCGATCAGTTAAGAATCTGGGCTGAGGAGTGCAGCTCAGACAATCGGACAGACGTGCTCATGGCAAGTCCTGGAACTGAACCTGGTCTTTCATGACCTAAGATGTTTTATGGAATCTCCAAAATCCCCCAGCCCCTCCTCCTGCCTAGGTCACTGTGGGGATGGCTAATTACATGCCAGGGATACTAGAAAAGTCATAACTTCCAGCTTCGGTCATTACTCCTGCTAGGAGTCTTAGCTAGATATCATGACCGCCATGTTCCCAGGTATGAATTTACCAACCCAGGCATACCAAATATGAATATGACATTCATAATTTGGTCTGATTTCCATTCCTCCGGTTCCCTCAGTCCTAAACTTTTTGCACATGAGATAGGAGATCTGGCTGTTTTCTGGGGCTTTACTCTCATAAATGTTTTAGGGGGAAAATGGATTACGGCCAAGATTAGTTTGATTTATAATTTTTACATTGTCCTTAGCTAGCAAAGGGTTGTGGGGTTGGCCTGCCTGGCTTGTGTGTATTCCACCTCTTCTACTTAACAGCTAACAAAAGAACTCACTAGGACTGCGCATGCTAAATGGGAAACATTTCCATAAAAAGTTACGATAAAATGATACATCACACACAATATTAATATACAGAACAATTAAACAAATTGGAATTAGAAATTTGACCTCAGAGGCTCATTTTTCTCACAGATGCTTTTTTGTTTCTTATGTCTCCTCTGTGGTTGCATAGCCTAAAACTAATGAATTGCTGTAAAGAGGGAAAAAAGGCAAGTCTTTAGTTCATTAGGCACAATTTACCCCTGCTACTGACCACACACCTTTATTTCCATACTGAGTAATTATGCGGCGCACCAAGTACTACATTTTTTTGGGCACAATTTGTGGCATTTTTTTTTTTATATAGTTAGTACGGTTGAAAAAAAAACACATTTCCATCAAGTTCAACCAAGGGTGGGGAAAAAGTGGGTGAAGGGAGGGAGACAAGAATTTTAAGCCCAGCCTCCCTACTGGTTAATGCCCTGAAACCCACAAGGCAAGAACCAATCTGCTCCAGCGGAGACCCTATCTCTGACCCCCAGAGCCGCCACCAGCCAGGATCCAGGATTTTACATAGCTACATACACATTAATATTCTTTAGTTCCAGATAGTTATCTAAGCCTTTCTTGAAACCCTCACCTGTTCCTGCTGTGACCAGCTCCTCAGGCGGCTATTCCACAGATTTACAGTTCTTACAGTGAAGAACATGTTTCTCCTCTGGAGATTGAATCCTTTTCTCTCTAGTCAAAGGGAATGTCCCCTTGTCTTTTGAGGGGGCTTTACATGAAATAATGTTTTTTAATTTTGTTTATTAAATTCAGTAATCTACTAAATTAAACCGCTGCAACAGAAAAAAAAAACAGCAGAATGTGAATATGGCCCCACTGTGTCCTCCCATAGAGAATTGTTTTACTGACTTGCTGGACTGTGTGCTCCATTATTTTTTATAAGCAATGCCGCTGCACATAATTTGGTTTGCATACTTCGTCATGGGCAGTTTGTGAAGCCTTCTTTACATTATGCGAGAACCCTAATCTTTGCTCATACCATATGCAGCCCTCTAGTCTTTTGTGGCATCTGTTGAAACTCAACTACTTGTTTTCTAATTATTGCAAAATGGCAGGCCTCCCCCCCCCGCCCCCCCCCCCGCCCTCTTCATAGCTGGAATGTCCCTCCGGCAGTTTTGGAAACGTTCCATGAGCAGCAGCAAGCTATAAATGATTTTATCATGCAAACCCCAAGCCCACAAAAGGCCTAGACAGTGGATGAACACTGAAGGAGATTTTCCAGATCGATGTTGCTGAAAATGAATACCTGTGCCATCTGCAAATTTAACAATTTTGTTATTTTATGTGGTGTTTTCTTATGGGCTAGAATGTTATAGTTCCTTTGCAGACAGGAAAGATACATTACATTAGATACAGGACAGTTCTGCAAGCCTTTGAAAAACTGGTAATTTCCAACCTATTTGCAGTTGGCACAAATATTAGAAAATTGCTAAAATAAAAGTCTCCAAATACATTGTGGTACTATTATCATTGGTTTTATTATTAATTATTATTGTCATATTATAATAGAATGAAGACTTTAGAGTGTTATAAAATGGAGCAGAAATTTTACATGGGTGTCCCGCAGACCCACAGCCTTGAATTTTACCATGTGCATGCTCCTGAGCAATTTATTTACATTATACTAGGTTATTGTGTTTTATCCAATATCCAATTTAACATAGTTGTAGTTTGAGCTTCACTTTAGGTATTAAAGGGGTCGCCTCACTACAAGGATTGCTTTTTATGTTAACTATCTGGCAGGAACGAGTCACTTTGCAATATGTGTCCATTAATAGTGATATCCTCTCTTGTATGGGCTGCATCAGCTCCTCAGGTCGCTATAGATACAGACCTATTTACTATCTCATGATAGGCTGCTGTCACTGGCTGCTATAGCTACATACCTGCCTTCTACTCCAGCCTAGTAGAAGCCAGTAAACACGCCCCTGAATTCAAAATGAAACCAAGAAAACAGGACTGAGACAAGATGAAACAATGTAGTGAGACAACCTCTTTAAAAGGGTTTTGCCACAAAGTAAAATGGACGTGGGAAGTTTGTAAATTAAATAATAAACATTTTCACCATTCATCATCATTAAAAATTCTGCACCGTTTTTGTCTTAGCATCTCCTTTAGTTATTCATGGTTTACAGCTCGTCTCCAGGGGATACGACCAGGGCTGAGAGCTCCTCAGTCCTGGTCGCACATGCTCAGACATCACCTCTCCTCTCAGGCAGCTACCGAGTGTTCAAACCCCAGGTGCTGTCATTCTACTCCTGTCCTCTGTACTCCTTAGTAATTAGTCAAACAGTGCAAATAAATGAAAAACAGAAACGTTAATCAGGTATGTGCATTGATAAAGAGAAATAAAATCCACAGGTTTGGTTCCTGCAGGGATTTGAACCAAGGACACTTGTGCCTGGAGGCAAAAACTTTACCTCTGAGCCACATTATAGCTACTCACAGCTCTATACGTAAACAGACCTTTCTTTGAGTAGAGTGGGGAAAGGCCTGGTGATCTCATCCTGCTGGGTCACGTGATATGCAATTCAAACAAATCATGCATGCCCCCTTCTGAGCACACTGAGCTGAAGAGCTGGATGAAGGAGGTATGAAATGAGATTGTGGCAAAACCCTTTTAAGAAAATGAGATACCATGACTATGTATTCAACACTGTATAGAGAAAATCCACCGCACATCACTTCTTGCCAAAATATGAATTTACTTAAGCATATAAGGTTCTCTAGTAATTTGCATTAGAAGAATAGGTATAAGTGAAATCCACATGTGCCGTGACGTTTCGGTTCACGTATGAACCTTCCTCAGACATATATCTGGTACGCCACCATATTGTGGGAGTTGTTGGGAGAAGTCACCTAGCGCCCTACCAGATACATGTCTGATGAAGACTCATACTTGAACCGGAATATCACGGCACATGTGGATTTCACTTATGCCTTGTAATGAATATCACTGGAGAACATCATATGCTTAGACAAATTACTTTCTGATGAAGGGTGTGTGCGACTTTCTCTTATTTTGAATTGGTTGGTTATCCTTCCACGAGCACCCGACAAGATACCTTTCGAAGCAATAGGTGTGCGACTTTACCTCCCTTGTATATGCATTGAAGACTAGCACAGTATATGAACTGCAATGTGAGACTGCCAAGTGCACTACGCTGTTTTTCCCAACCTTTTAAAGACCGTGTGGTCACGCCCGGTCTGTTCTGTTAAAGAAAATTTTCCCTTTAAACTATGGGAATAGGGTTATATGATAGAAGTGAGAAGCTGAGCTCTGTGATAGGGTTATGTGATAGAGGAGAGAAGCTGAGCTCTGGCATATATAGTGTTATATGGTAGGGGAGAAAAACGGAGCTCTGTGATATATAGGGTTATATAGATACTTCTTGTGCAGTCGAGCCTCAGAAGAGGAAAGACAAAAATGGGGGGGAGAGACAAAAAGGCGCAAGATCGTGTAGATTATAAGATATAAAATTCAAATCGAATTATTAAGACTGCTCACCTGAGCAAGTTGTACTATAGCATGGTACAACTCATTTTAATGTATGTATCCAATCCAAGAGCCGCTGTCCACTTTGATCCACTTATCCTTCCACACAAAGAAGTCCAAGGTTTTGTATAAATAATACCGTGCTACTAGTAGCTGCTTTTAAAGGATCCTAGCGCTCTGGTAATTTATTTATATCAGCTCTGTTGAGCAGAAACATTATACCCCAAAATTTTAAAGGTATATTTTATTGTGCACTATAATTTAAAATCCAAAATTACATATAAAAACCCTAAAAACTCCACGCGTTTCGCATCCCCTAGTATGCTTCATCGGGAAGTAGGAACTTGTAGCTCAATAGCTTATTTATAAAAAAACCTTAACAAGTAATATCAAACCATTAACATATCACAATCCCCTCCCCTTTACATATTACCAAGTTTATTACTACAATGTTCTCCAGCATTAAACCGCCACAATAAAAATTGTTTTATTTTTTTTACCTTAATAAGTCTATTTCCGGGATCCCACGGGGAACGCTACTTTCCATCTCAGGGATCATAGGCGGAAGTGCGTCACCGCCGTATGTCACTTCCGCCTTCTCCGGTAATGCACTCATTGTATCCTACTGCGCATGCTCGGCTAAGTTAAACGGGCGGAAGTGCGTCTAGGTTTCTATACACTACTGCCCATACCAGCCATGGTGGCTCGATGACCATAGTGCCTGCTCCGCAGCTCGTATACTCGCGGCAGTATACTACTAACTCGTTATTAACTATCTAAATATCTCGTTTTTATTGCACCTATTCCGTAGTTAGTGTGTTTGCCTATGGCTCCTTACTGTGATTCGTTTTTATTTCATGCTATTTGAAACAAGAAATGGAAAAAAAAGAGAAAATTTTCCTTTTATATATATTATCTATATTGTTCTATGTAATCAATAACTTATTTCTATATTAAAACACTAATATTTATTGTGCAAGATATTTCCTTGTTAACCTTGTCCTTGTATTAAAAAACCCCTTCCTGCACCTATTTAGTCCCTAGGGATTCAGGGTGTTAAGTTTAAATATCCAGAAAGTTTCTCTATTTATAAGGGCCTGTAATCGATTTTGGAACAAACCCCCTTGATAAAATCTATTGGTTGAAGTTTCAATTGATATTCTTACCCTTATGTTTTCTTTTGTATATGACGGGGTTAAACATCAATTGAGCTGAGCTTGTGATATATAGTATTATATGATAGTGGAGAGAAGCTGAGCTCTGTGATATATCGGGTTATATGATTGAGGAGAGAAGCTGAGTCTGTGATATATGGGTTATTTTGATAGAGGGGGGGGAGCTGAGCTCTGTGATATATAGGGTTATATGATTTGAGGGAGAGAAAACTGAGCTCTGTGATATATAGGGTTATATGATAGAGGGAGAGAAGCTGAGCTCTGTGATTTATAGGGCTATATGATAGAGGGAGAGAGGAAACTGAGCTCTGTGATATTTTAGGATTATATTTTATAGAGGAGAGGAGCTGAGCTCTGGCATATATAGGGTTATATGGTAGGGGAGAAAAACTGAGCTCTGTGATATATAGGGTTATATGATAGAGGAGAGAAGCTGAGCTCTGTGATATATAGGGTTATATGATACAGCAGAGGAGCTGAGCTCTGTGATATATAGGGCTATATGATAGAGGGAGAGAGAAGCTGAGCTCTGTGATATTTAGGCTTATATGATAGAGGGAGAGAAGCTGAGCTCTGTGATATATAGGGTTATAGATAGAGGGAGAGAAGCTGAGCTCTGTGATATATAGGGTTATATGATAGAGAGAGGAGCTGAGCTCTGATATTTAGGGTTATATGAAAGAGGGAGAGAAGCTGAGCTTTGTGATATATAGGGTTATATGATAGAGGGAGAGGAACTGAGCTCTGATATATAGGGTTATATGAAAGAGGAGAGAAGCTGAGCTCTGTGATATATAGGGTTAGATGATTGAGAGAAGCTGAGCTCTGTGATATATAGGGTTATATGATAGTAGGGTTATATGATATTTAGGGTATGATAGAGGAGAGAAGCGGAGCTCTGTGATATAAAGGGTTATATGATAGTAGAGAAGCTGAGTTATATGATATATAGTGTTATATGATGGAGGGGAGAAGCTGAGCTCTGTGATATATAGGGTTATATGATTTGGAGCAGGGTTTCTGAGTAAAAAGCAGAGGCAATATTGACCAAACTCCTTAAGAGACAATAGGAGTCCTGCTTAACCTGACTGGCTGCTTTCCCTGTATCGGTGTGTGCATACAGAGCTCACTGTCAATCAATGTAGGTGGGTAGGGTCAGCAGTAGTTTCAGGTTCTCCTCTTGTTATTCAGAAACCCTGCTCCAAATCCTATAGACCTATGTATTAAAGAGCCCAGCTTCTCTCCATCACATCCTGCTCTCAGCATAAACCACCTGTCAGGTTCCATTTAAGAAACTGTGAAATCTTTGAAGTGCTGAGGCATGATGGGTGTAAAATATATAAGTATCTAGTAATATAGGAAGCCGTTTGATATTTTAATTTAGGAGTTTTTACGGCACATATTCAGATTGATATCAGACGGATATTGCTTCTTTGAATTAATGATAGCCCTGGGAATATTCTAAGCAGGAGAATAACTCTCATAATAGCATCAATGTCTTGCACTTTCCAGTGCGAAATAAAAAAAAAAATATCAGATATGTTGATAAAGAAAATGCAAAACTGTTTAAGAGAAATATTCATCTTATCCTGATAGTAGAAACTGAATTATGCTGGGAGATCATAATGGTTCATCTGACTGTAAAGTGAGGGGTTTGCAGTGCTTTAAACATGTCAGAAAATAACATCAGAAGCTGCCCCTTTGAATGCAGGCTCGCTTCAGCATTATTTAGGGATTTGGCAGCAATAATGTTGAACATAGTGAGAAATAAAGGGCAGTAGGGGTGATATGAAAGCACCATACAGCTCGCATTAAGACTGGAGAAAAGTGCTTGCTTGACCAGAATTTGACCTTGAACTCAGAGGAGAACGGCAAAAAACTAAATAGATCAAAAACGGGCAAAAAAAAGCTCCCGCTTCAGAGAAGCCTGCAATCAAGTTTATTTTTTTTCAGGATTTTTTTTTTGTTATCCGGTTTTTTTTTTTTTTTTTTTACATTTACCATCACACGTTTTGCCGTAGGTCACTATTGATTTTTATACTATTGCAGGACGCTAGGCTTTTCTAGTTAGGCTGCGTTTTTGTGTTGTGTTTTTCTTGCATTTTTTTGTTTTCTGGTTATTCTGTTCAAAATATACTAGGAGTGAAAATAATACCTATGTAACTCATGGTTTTATGTTAGGGGCCGTTTAAACGGCAAGTGCCAAATACCGGTCGGCACTCCCCCCTTCATATTGAGATGAGGAAACCGGACGGAAGATGGTGCTGGCTCAATGTTTTGCAGGCGGACGGAAAACCCGTGCAGTGGGGACTGCTGCACGGGTTTTCCATAGAGCCCCATTGTGCTCATTTTTGGCCGGTTTTTCAGGCGGTCTGAAAAACCGCCTGAAAGACCGGCCGAGAACCCGTGCAGTGGGGACATGCCCTTAAAGGGAACCTGTCACATAGGTGAAGCCCCCCTTGCTGAGGGCAGCACAAGCTAGTGTCAGACCTGCTGTTCCAGCGCTGTGTCCCTTATTCTGTAAGATGCAGCAGTTTTAGAGCATTTACCCCTCAAATCTTATTCATGAGTAGGTGTTGGCTCCACCCACCAAAGTCTAGCTCCGCCCACCTGAGAGTTATTCACATGTTTCTACCTATTCAAAGTAATAGGTTTATCAGTTGATGTGGGCGGGGCTAGCCTCAGGTGGGCGCGGTTTGAAAAAAACTGACTCATCGAATGACTCTTCTGGCTGAAATCTGCAGATTTGATCATTAAATACACGAAAACTCCAGCATCTTACAGAATAAGGGACACAGTGCTGGAAACAGCAGGTCTGACACTAGCTTGTTTTGTCTTCAGCCAGGGGGGCAAAAACTATGTGACAGGTTCCCTTTAAAGGGGTTTTATTATTACATTAAATGGTCTTCAGAATAAGGGGACAGTGAAAACTATCAACTTTGCAATTGGATGTCATTAGCAAAGCTGTCGTGTTTTCACAGTCTCCCTTACCTGCGTTTTGTGTGAACACTGTTCCCCAGTGCCGGTCGGATTCCGCCTCCTTGCATGTGATTGGCTGGCGGCAGTACTAATTTACATTCTGTCCGGCCCCCGGGCGTATTGACGGGTGCACACATTCATACGCATGCTCCGAGATGCCGACCGCGTCTGTAGTGTATATTGGTTGCAAACAGATTTCAGGTATGCAGAGATTCAGAGATAGAGAGAGAGACTCTGTTCACTGACAGGAATCAGTGGTAGGTGTGACGTATGATGTGTGCGGGGTTGCTCTGTTCACTGACAGGAATCAGTGGTAGGTGCGACGTATGATTCGTCCGGGGTTTGCTCTGTTCACAGACAGGAATCAGTGGTAGGTGTGACATATGATGCGTCCGGGGTTTGCTCTGTTCACTGACAGGTATAATAATCTGCAGGATATATCACTGTGTGTGAGAGGGGAAATAAAATCACCCATCTTTCCCAGAATCCTGAATGTCAAATGCCCATTCTAATTACAAAGCATGTAGAGAGAGTGAGAAATGTAGATATACACTATGGAGTTACACTTAGCTTTTGACTTCCAATGACAGCTGAGAATCTCTCCCTTCTCCCGACTCACACAGAATGAATTCTCACCTGTATACTTGTTTATAGAGATAAGATACTCCCTGCTGGGAGGAGAAACACTTCCCTCCATTTCATAAGCGCTGCTTAGCAACCAGTATAAACGGCTGCCAAATGATGAAACGATAAAACCCCTTTAAACACATTTTTTTTAAAAAATTGGTTATGGTTTTTTTTTTTTTTTCATATCACTGTCAATATTTTTGTTTCCCTGAAATCTTGTACTTTTCACTTTGATCACTAGACCGGTTCTGCAGAGGAAACCATTCAGCAGTCTCCTCATTATCAGCACAAATAGGATTACACTGAAAGGAGACACCAATGTGTATATGTCGCAGGGAAATTATAAAAATAGGGATTTGATCATATCCCTAAGGGAGATGATTAATCTCTTCAGTAAAACAGTTCAGGGATTTGATCAAATCACTGACTTTCTTTAGGGAAATCACCCCACAGAGTTATTTTAACATCGGCCATGATTTCATCATCTTCCTTTGTGATTTGATCAAATCCCTATTTTCATCATTTCCCTACGACATGTAGATAACACAGGATCCACTGTTCGCAATAAGAGATGGTCACAGTTCACCCTCTCCTCCTCCCTGCACACTGATTTATTCCCAGGTCACAGATCATACCTAGAAAACTCTCCTATAGAAGTCAATAGGTCTACTGCTGTTCATAGGCTCCTGTGTCCATGATACTGCTGTAAAGCATCTCTCTATATGTTGTTAAAAGCAACTCAGGCAAGATGACATCCCCTAGAATTATATACAGAAATAAATATATCTACAATCAGAAAATTAAAACGACTAAGAATAAAAGAATATGTATCAGTAACTAATTTTTTTTAGTACAGAACTATATTGGTGATAGATTCCCTTTCAAGGATATGGTTTTCCCTGATTTTTTTTTATTGTTACTTTTATTAAATGTAAAATTAAGCAACTTTTAAATAGTTTGTATTAAGAATGTCCCTACTATTTTGCTAGTATTTCTCCTGCTCCTGATGTTCTCTCTGTTCTCCCAATCCCTTCTCTCATTAGCGGAGGTGAGAGGTGGAGGCGTTGTAAACTGAGCTTGGAGAAGTAAACTGAGCTTGGAGAAGTGGCAGGGCATCCAATAAGGGCAGCTCACACAGGCTTTAGGTAGGGGTGTAGTTGCAGGGAGAATGTCTTAGGCTGTGTACATGTGTAGAGAGATAGCAGAGCACCTAGGGAAAACTCTAGATTTCTAAACACACACATCTCCCATTCAGTATAAATTAGTGGAAGAGCACACCTAATTTAAAGAAGCCTTAAACTAAGAGCCAGCTGTAAACTGAATATTAGGGGTCTGAAAATGAATACAGAAATGAAGGTTGCAAACTAAAACACCAACACAAGTAAAAAGTACTGTCCATGTCAAAGGTTTCCATAGCCCTTTAAGATGAAATTGTTTTATCTAACTAGCTCAGCTTCTTTCCTTCTATCATATCCTGCTCTCATATAGCGTAGCAGAACTCACCTGAAAAGTTCACATTAATACATATAAAGAATTATAAAAAATAAATTGCTATATGCAGACAAATGTACAGTACACTGGTCAGCCATCATATTAAAGAGGTGGTACCTTGGTTACATAACTCTCAGGACCCCTTCAGAGGTGTTGTAGAGTCCTTGCCTCGATGGGTAAGTGCTCTTATGAAGAGTTGAAAGATCCATAGGTTGTTGCTAAGCAGTGCCAGATCTCCTTATTAGTGTGCATTACCAGTTTAAAGTTATTGGAACTTGTTTAAAAGTAACAACGGCCTTCATTGTATGTGAATAACAGCTCATAATGAGCCTTTCTTCGTCATGCTCTCCTACACAGGTTATGTCTTTTCTGCTCTGTTTTCTATGTTCATTGTTTTGATGTATCCCCAGTATTGGCACAGTACAGTATCTCACTATAGTGAGTACGCCCCTTATATTTTTGTTAATATTGTATTATATCTTTTCATGGGAAGAGACTAAAGATACGACACTGATACAATGTAAAGCAGTCAGTACACAGTTTATATAACTGTGTAAATTTGGTGTGCCCTCAAAATCACTCAAAACGTAGCCATCAATGTCTAAACCACTGGCAACAAAAGTGAGTGCACCCCTAAGTGAAAATGGACAAACTGTGCCCAAAATGTCAATATTTTGTGTGGCCACCATTATTTTCCAGAGCTGCCTTAGCTCTCTTGGGCATGGAGTTCACTAGAGCTTCACAGATTGTCACTGGAATAATTTTCCTCTTCTCCATGACCACATCTCGTTGCTGGTGAATGTTCGAGACCTTGATCTCCTCCACCTTCCGTTTGAGAATGCCCCATAGATGCGCAATAGAATTTAGGTCTGTGGACATGCTTGGCCAGTGCATCTTTACCCTTATTTTCTTTAGCAAGGCAGTGGTCGTCTTGGAGGTGTGTTTGGAGTTGTTTTCATTTTGGAATACTGTGTGCCGGCTTTCTTGTGTATCATCTTTAAAAGAAGATTCTTCCTGGGACGACAGCCATGCAGACCAATTTGATGCAGTGTGTGGTGTATGGTCTGAGCACTGACAGATTGACCACCACCTCTTTAGTCTCTGCAGCAATGCTGGCAGCACTCGTATATCTATTTTGAAAAGATAGTCTCTGGATATGACGCTAGGCACGTGCACTTAAATTCTTTTGTTGACCATGGTGAGGCCTGTTCTGAGTGGAACCTATCTTGTTAAACCACTGTATGGTCTTGGCCCCCGTGCTGCAGCTCAGTTTAGGAGTATTTGTAATCTTCTTCTAGCCCAGGCCATTTTTATGCAGAGCAACAATTCTTTTATTCAGATCATCAGACAGTTCTTTGCCATGAGGAGCCATGTTAAACTTCCAGTGACCAGTGTGAGAGAGTGTGAGCGCGATAACACCAAATTTAACACATCTGCTGCCTATTCACACCTGAGACCTTGTAACAAGTCACATGACCCCGTAAAGGGGAAAATGTCAAATTGGGCACAATTTGTCTATTTTTTCTTAGGTGTGTACTCACTTTTGCTGCCAGCAGTTTAGACATTGATGGCTGTGTGTTGAGTTATTTTGAGGATACACCAAATTTACACAATTAACACTAAGATGTACACTGACTATTTATAGCAGCTGTGGCCCAGCGGTTGCAGGCCCATTCAGATCATTTCATTCTTTTTTGTAGGAAATAGCAAGTTGGTGGCTTTTTGCCATCTAGCACCGTTATATGGGTTCTATAATATGTTGTGCTATTTTTTTTTATACCTTTAGTTATTGCTACCTATGTGTCCATTTAACTTGCTTGCAATCAGGTTGTGAGGGACCCATCTCATTTTGCCATAGGGCCACAGGGATTCTCAGCATCTCTGCAGGCAGCAGGGCTCTCCAAACGGAGATGTTGTGCAGCATATATAAAGCACTGTGAAGAACAAGGACACATTGCGTTAACTATAAATTTCAAGGTTGGCTCACGACTTTGTCCAAGTTTTTAATTTTTGGCCACTGTGTATTTGAGTGTGACACCCCTGTTCTGGAGATTGACAGGAAAGATAATCCTAAGAGAGGTGGTTAAACATTAATTTATCTTTTATATAATTTTTAATGGTGCCATTAACCGTACCACATAATGTACTGGGAATCTGAAAAAAGGGTTTTTCCCTTTTTGATTCTATTTTTTTTAAGGATGTGAAATGACCAAAAACGTATTCAATGTACAGGATAAATAATGTTACGTTTTAATAGATCGGACTTTTACGGATGCGGAGATACCAATTATGTGACTTTCTTTATTTGTAAAATGGAGAAAGGTTTTTTTTTTTTTTTAAAAAAACCTTTAAAGGGGTTTTGCCATGAAGTAAAATTGACGTGGGAAGCTTGCAAATGAAATAACAAACATTTTCACCATTCATTATTATTACAAATTCTGCACCGTTTTTGTTTTAGCTGCTCCTTTAGTGATCCATTGTTTACAGCTCTTCTCCAGGGGATATGACCAGGGCTGAGAGCTTCTCAGCCCTGGTCACACCTGCTCAGACATCACTTCTCCTCTCAGGCAGCGACTAAGTGTTCAAACCCCAGGGACTGTAATTCTACTCCCGTCCTCTGTGCTCCTTAGTAATTAGTTAAACAGTGCAAATAAATAAAAAAAGAAACCTCAATCAGGTATGTGCATTGATAAAGAGAAAGACAAAATCCACAGGTTTGGTTCCTGCAGGGATTTGAACCAAGGACCCTTGTGCTGTGTGGCAAAAACTTTACCTCTGAGCCACATTATAGCTACTCACAGCTCTATACATAAACAGACCTTTCTTTGACTAGAGTGGGGAAAGGCCTGGTGATGTCATCCTTCTGGGTCACATGATATGCAATTCAAACAAATCACACACGCCCTCTTCTGAGCACACAGAGCTGAAGAGCAGGATACAGGAGGTGTGAAATGAGATTGTGGGTATGAAATGAGAGCGTGGCAAAACTCCTTTTATATTTTTCTGTTTTAAAAACTTTTTTTTTTTTTTACATTTTTCCTTGCAGTCCCCTTAGGGGACTTGAGCACTAAGGTGTTTAATCACTTGTACACCCTTCTGCATTATATAAGTAATACAGAAGGATGTACCAAGATGGCAGCTCTATTACTTCTTGCCTGAGGCAGGCTATGTTTGTTAGGCTTCCTGCTGCCATGGTAATCGCATGGCACCCCACAATCTCGTAGCGGGGTGGAGGGGGAGAGGGCGGATGATCAGACGGAGGAACAGTGCATCATCTAAATTGTTAAACAGCAGGGATCAGAGCCGTCAGCAGCGGGTGTCATCTGTAATTAACAGTCGGCACCTGCTGCCTATGGAGCAGACTCAGCAAGTGATCCCGCTCCGTAGCTCCTTATCGGCATGGTGACGTACTCATGCATCACATATCAGTAAGGGGCTACAGGGGTCTTCCCACCATAGATTTTGATGGCATATTAGTAGATATGTTATCAGTCTGAGGTGGGACTTGCTCCTTTCTTGGGGATGGGCCGCTGAGAGTGTCAGCTCAGCATAGATAGCCGAGCGCGCTTGTGCACGACTCTCCATTCTGTTTTATGGGAGTTCTGACTACAGCTGAGCACCATGTCCTGCTGTACTTGGAGCTCTCACAAAACATACTGAAGAGTCATCTTTAACGACAACCGGCTCTCCATGCTGAGCCAACACTTTCGGGGGGGCCCTTTCCCAAGATAGACCCCTGGCACCCACATCTTTCTACTTTGGTTGTATATTTTACCAATATCCCATCAAAGTCTATGGTGGAAGCACCTCTTTCTTGCATATGCTCTTCTGATCAGCATTGGACAGCTCCATTATGGAGTCATAGAAAACTAACAACAGAAAAAGACTTCATTGTCCGGCCCTGATACATTTCACGAGAGATGCATGTTTATCCTAGGCAGGTTTACATTCACTTACTTCTGAGTTTTCAATCGCCTCTGCTGGAAGTTAGTTTCCAGCATCTACTACTGTTTCAGTAACAATATTTTCTGACATTACTTCTGCCCCTTTACCCCCAAATAATCTTATATTGCACCCCTTCTGTTTAGTTTGCATAGTCTTGTGCATAGTTCAAAAGTACTTATTCTCAGTGTTACCAAAGCATTTGCTAAACATATGCTCAAGATTCATGGTTCATTTTAAAAGGATATTCATCATGTTAACCTGTAGCATATGCTCTATAAATTGCCAGTTCTACAGGCAGTCCATGAGTAACAAACATCAAAGTTACATAAAATTCGTAATTAAAAGAGCTTTCTCATCATTTCAGGGAGCCTGCTCTTCACCACCAGCTTCAGGCCCCCACTTCCTGTTCAGGCTGTGGGTGGTTCTACAGCAGCGATTGACATTTCAGCTCTGCTATTCTTAGGGTGCTTTCACACGGTGCGTTTTTGGTGCGTTTTTTTTTGGATGCGTTTTTTGTGCAACAATGTACAGCATTAATTGCTGTGCCTTCCTGCACAAAAAACGCACCGTGTGAAAGCACCCTTAGATGAGTCTGTTAGGGCTTGTTCACACGACGTTTTGGATCCGTTTTGGATGCGTTTTACGGATCCGTTTTTAACCTGCGAAAACTGGATGTAAACTGCATCCAAAAAGCGGATCCAAAAAACGCAACAGCTGATCCTTTTTTGGATGCTAATTGGATGCGTTTTGCATGCGTTTTACGGATCTGTTTTTTGGATCCGTTTTTTCAATGCTTTATTTAAATCAACCTATCAAACTGCAATTTAAATATAATATAACCTATCAATGACCAAGAAAAAAAACTTTTTTTACCTAGTGTCAGTCAGCTGTACATACACCTATGAATTTAGAACCCGCCCTCCCCCTATTTTTTTTTTTAAATCAACCAATAGTTTTCAAACCCACCCATGTAAATTAATTAATAACAATCATGTATAAACTAAATAATTTCTAAACTAAATATTTATAAATCAATATATATTTATATATATATATATATATATATATATATATATATATATTATATATAATTTATGTACATATATATATAAATGTACATTTATATACTATTATACACATTTATAATATTATATACATTTAAACTTTTGAATCGAATTTAATATAAAATATATATTATATATATATATATATATATATATACTATTATATACATTTATATATATATATATATATATATATATATCTACATACATTTATAAACTAAATATAAGCCAAACATAATATTAAAATTTTATATTTAATTTAAATCCAATGCGTTTTACGGATGCGTTTTTGGCATCGAAAACGGATCTAAAACGCACCCAAATGTATGCTGCGCTTTTGCATCCGCTTTCGGAATGCCAAAAGCGCACTCCATTATTTCCTATGGGGATTTCTCTTGCGCAAAACGCAAAAAGAATTGACATGTCAATTCTTAAAACGGATCCGAAAAACGCATCGCGAAAAGCGCATCGGCGATCACTCGTGTGAACAGCGATGCGCTTTTGCCATTGAAAGCAATGTTAATCACACTGACAATTGTCAGATCCGTTTTACGGATTCGTAAAACGGATCCGTAAAACGGATCACAAAAATCGTCGTGTGAACAAGCCCTTAGAGTGACGTTGTTGTTTGGTGAATTATTTTTTATTTTTTTAACCATGTCTTTATTAAGAGCTTTCATCAAACAAGATATGAAATACATCACAAATGCGAATCACTCAATGGGTAAAAAAAAATATTGACAATAATAGTTATGTACGCAGGCATCTCATTTTAAATGTTAGCACCAAACGTGGTGCAGCACATAAATGAGGCAACAGAGGCCTCGGGAGTTATAACAAACAGTTAAACATGTGACTCAAATCGCTCCGGTCTTTGCAGTATTATGACCAAATGCTCCATCATCCAACCCCCATCCCGAGGTTCCACAAAGAGCGAGGACTGCATGCCCCTGAACAAACAACAACCCCGGATCTGTCGCATAGACTCTATTCCAGCCTATAGCTCTAGGAAATGTCACAAAGTTAGTGGGCAGTGGTCCTGGGGAGGTGTCTCTAGTCTAGAGTCACCTCGCCGGATCAGTTCTTGACCGTCCAGACTTTGACGTAGGTACCACCCAGTGATTTGGTGAATTTTAACAGCAGAGCAGAAGGCTACAGAGCTCTAGAGGGTTTGTCAGTAAGAAAGTTCAACAAAGGTGAATGGAGCATCTTAGTTATGAGGAGAGGTTAGTAGAATTGAACTTACTTAGTCTTGAGAAAAGACGGCTTCGGGGGGACATGATTAATTTATATAAATATATAAATGGTCCCTACAAAAAGACAAGGGGACATTCCCTTCGGCTAGAGAGAAAAGGATTCAATCTCCAGAGGAAAAAAACGTTCTTCACTGTAAATCTGTGGAATAGCCGCCTGAGGAGCTGGTCACAGCAGGAACAGTTGGGAGTTTCAAGAAAGGCTTAGATAACTACCTGAAACTAAAGAATATTAATGCGTACGTAGCTATGTAAAATTCTGGATCGTGGCCGGGGGCGGCTACGGGTCAGAGCTGGGGTCTCCCCTGAAGCAGATTTGGTTCTTGCCTTTTGGGTTTCAGGGCATTCACCAGTGGGGAAGCTGGGCTTATCATCGTTGTCTCCCTCCCTTCACCCACTTTTTCCCACCTTTGGTTGAACTTAATGGACACGTGTCTTTTTTCAACCGTACTAACTATGTAACTATTCACTATTCTTTAACCGGTCCCACAAGTCCGCTGTCTTGGGGTAATCTAGATGCTTTTCTTTCAAAACACGATCCAAAACCACCAATCTAGCTGCGCTTTGCATCCGCTTTCGGAAGCAAAAGCCACTCCATTATTCCTTGGGGATTTCTCTTGCGCAAAACGCAAAAAGAATTGACATGTCAATCTAAAACGGATCCGAAAACGCATCGCGAAAAGCGCATCGGCGATCATCGTGTGAACAGCGATGCGCTTTTGCCATTGAAAGCAATGTTAATCACACTGACAATTGTCAATCCGTTTTACGGATTCGTAAAACGGATCCGTTAAAACGGATCACAAATCGTCGTGAACAAGCCTTAGAGTGACTTGTTGTTTGGTGATTATTTTTTATTCTTTTTAACCATGTCTTTATTAGAGCTTTCATCAAACAAGATATGAAATACATCACAAATGCGAATCACTCAATGGGTAAAAAAAATATTGACAATAATAGTTATGTACGCAGGCATCTCATTAAATTTAGCACCAAACGTGTGCAGCACATAATGAGGCACAGAGGCCTCGGGGTTATAACAAACAGTTAAACATGTGACTCAAATCGCTCCGGTCTTTGCAGTATTATGACCAAATGCTCATCGTCCAACCCCATCCCGAGGTTCCCAAGAGCGAGACTGCATGCCCTGTAACAAACAACAACCCGGATCTGTCGCATAGACTCTATTCCAGTCTACAGCTCTGAAATGTCACAAAGTTAGTGGGCCAGTGGTCTGGAGGTGTCTCTAGTCTAGAGTTCACCTCGCCGGATCAGTTCTTGACTGTCCAGACTTTGACGTAGGTACCACCCATGATTTGGTGAATTTTAACAGCAGAGCGAAGGCTACAAGCTCTAGAGGGTTTGTCAGTAAGAAAGTTCAACAAAGGTGAATGGAGCATCTTAGTTATGAGGAGAGGTTAGTAGAATTGAACTTACTTAGTCTTGCAAAAGACGCTTCGGAGACATGATTAATTTATATAATATATAAATGGTCCCCTCAAAAAGACCAAGGGGACTTCCCTCGGCTAGAGAGAAAAGGATTCAATCTCCAGAGGAGAAGAGCGTTCTTCACTGTAAATCTGTGGAATAGCTGCCTGAGAGCTGTCACAGCAGGAACAGTTGGGAGTTTCAAGAAGGCTTAGATACCTACCTGAAACTAAGAATATTAATGCGTACGTAGCCATGTATAAATTCTGGATCCTGGTGTGGCGGCTCTGGGGTCAGAGCTGGGGTCTCCCCTGGAGCGGATTGGTTCTTGCCTTGTGGGTTTCAGGGCATTAACTAGTGGTGAGGCTGGGCTTATCATCGTTGTCTCCCTCCCTTCACCCACTTTTTCCCCATTTTGGTTGAACTTAATGGACACGTGTCTTTTTTCAACCGTACTAACTATGTAACTCCTGTGCTGCTGATAAGACCCAGCAAAGTGTGATGTCACCAGCACAGCCACAGCTTGAGCAGAGAGTTAATTGTTAACTAGGAAACCTTCTGTAGACGAGCAGGAGATAAGCTCTCCTCTAGCAATAAAATAAGCAAAATCAGAACAGCAATGCATTTGATAACAATCTTTATTTACCTTTGCTTACATGTTTAAAGCTAATCAATGTGGTGAGAATACCCCTTTAAGAACATCGGCAATTGATGGGTGAGAACTAGAGCGTGATGTCGGAGCATGTGTCACACCCCGCTAACATTAGCTACAGGCGCTTGGCTGTCCCACACTCTTTTAGAGGCATTGTATGCTATCTGTTCCTCCAGATGTGACCTGAAGAAGGCCAACCGGGACCTAAATGTTGAATATGTATCTGGGCTAAGAACATTGTCATTTGCAGTATCTCTTTGATTGTTGCACTTTGGAGACTTACTATACTTGTTAACTGTAAATAAATGATGTACATTTCCTTAAAGGGGTTTTGCCACAATCTCATTTCATACCTCCTGCATCCAGCTCTTCAGCTCTGTGTGCTTAGAAGGGGGCGTGTGGGATTTGTTTGAATTGCATATCATGTGACCCTGCAGGATTACATCACCAGGCCTTTCCTCTCTTTAGTCAAAGAATGGTCTGTTTGTGTAGAACTGGTAAGTAGCTACATTGTAGCTCAGAAGTAAAACTTTTGCCTTCAGGCACAAGGGTCCTTGGTTCAAATCCCTACAGGAACCAAACCTGTGGATTTTATTTCTCTTTATCAATGCACATATCTGATTGAGTTGTTTTTTTTTTTATTGTTTTTTTTTATTATTATTTATTTGCACTGTTTAACTAATTACTAAGGAGGACAGAGGACAGGAGGAGAGTGACAGCACCTGGGGTTTGAACACTCAGTAGCTGCCTGAGAGGAGAAGTGATGTCTGAGCATGTGCGACCAGGACTGAGAAGCTCTCAGCACTGATCGTATCCCCTGGAGATGAGCTGTAAACAATGGATCACTAAAGGAAGAGCTAAAACAAAAATGGTCCAGAATTTTTAATAACGATGATTGGTGAAAATGTTTATTATTTAATTTACAAACTTCCCACATCAGTTTTACTTTGTGGCAAAACCCCTTTAATCCAAGACAAGGTGTGTGAAGCCTTACACTGGAACAAATATCCCCCCACTGAGCCCCCATATAACCAAGGTGTGCATTGCCAATATTATTTTCTTGAGGGACAGAAAGTGAGGTGAACTCTACTCAACAGGGACACAGACCACAAGTGTTACAGGGGTGTTATCCCTTCTCTATCCTACCTAAAACTAAAAGAAATTTGGTTGTAGTTAAGCTTAAAATACACTACAAATTCAGCTTGAGAACAGACCTACAGAGCCAGTGTTGCTTGTAACCCGGGGGCTGGCTGTATTTTGCAGTTTCTAAGCCAATTTTATACCACAAATTCATGTATAATATGACTTGACCTAGTTGTCAAGCAGATTGTGCATGGAAACTGTATTGGGTAGCCAGGACACGAATTTGCCTAATTGTTGGGGCTAAGCTGAGTCCAGAACTTCAGGCGATAACCCAACGCTAACATAACTGTAGCAGAAATCGGAGGGTAACGGCTTGAGTTTCTGCTGGAGATTAAAATTGGAAATGTCCATTTTGTGTATGGGGCCTAAAATATTATGTAACTAAGAAGACCAAAAATACACATATTTTTGTATTTGTCTA
This sequence comes from Phyllomedusa bahiana, assembly GCA_025379985.1. Taxonomy (NCBI): domain Eukaryota; kingdom Metazoa; phylum Chordata; class Amphibia; order Anura; family Hylidae; genus Phyllomedusa; species Phyllomedusa bahiana. Next base: position 128,296 of record JAODAL010001968.1, on the reverse strand, counting down.
CATCATATTAAAGGGGTTGTCTCACCATATTGTTTCACAGATCCACAGGCAGCTTCAGACTTAGACTTTCTGTTCAGGCTTTGGATGGTTCTACAGCAGTGATTGACATATCAGCTCTGCTATTCTTAGCCATTCCTGTTAGAGTGACATGACTGCTGGAGGTTTATAAACTGCAGTGCACAAGATTACAGAACTCTGAGAGGTTTAAAAGGGGTTGTCATAAACTTAAATAAACAGGCTCCTGTGCTACTAATGAAACTCAGCAGAGTGTGACTTACCATGGTCAACAGTGCAGCTTGGCGCAATCAGAGCTGAGAGAGGTGGCCGATAACCTAGAGAAACTTGTGTACTCAAGCAGTTAAAATCTACTTTATCTTCTAAACAAAGCAAAATCAGAACAGCAATGTATATGGTAAGAAATTATTGTGGTGAGAAAACCTCTTTAAATAGTAATTTTAGTATTATCAGTGTCCTATTAGTTGTAGGCATAACATAAGGTAATATAATGTTAATATTTGTTACTTCTCTTCTTGTGCCATTTAATGCGTTTGCCATTTTGATGAGTTTTGACAATTTTTTCAGAAAATCAGCAAAAATCCGTAATCCTGTCATACAATATTTTGAAAACAATTTCTGTCCGCTGTATGTGTCCGCTAGAATGTTAATTTTCCTAGGTTTCTTCATGTCCTATCCAGGTTCTCTCAGGTCCATAATGAAGGACTTACATTCCGATGAGAATGAGGATGAATCGGATGATGCAGAGGACAATGATTCGGAGAATGAGAGGACTATCCATATGCATGGAGGGAGCCGGGCTCGCAGGTTCGTCCTGTCCTTAATGCATATCATTCATTTGTAATCACCATAATAGACTTTCAGAAAAGCTATCAAGGTCGGTGAGAAAAATTCCTAACTTTAGTATTGACTTTCAGCACTTAGTGGAGTACTGCATGGCCAGATGGTATTTAAATGTCATCACTTCACATACAAATCTCAGGGAAGATATTGTTCTTTCTGCCTGTCCCTGAGACCAATTGCATATCCAGTTCTTAGGGGTTGTCTCATCTCAAAGTTTCATAGGATGCATGAATGAAATAATGCTGCTGTGCTCTGTCACTTCCTGTTCAAGCTGTCTGTAATTAGCATATGAGCCAGTGTATTCAGACTTTTGCTAATTAGATAAATCTCCTGCTGTCAGGACCAGGGAAGCTTCTGAGTTAAAATAAACAGCAGTAATTACTGGCTTTTGTCTGAAAGATCAGATAAGAAACAAGCTCTCACTGTCCAGAGTTCTGTGCTGGCCACAACCTGTGTGATGACATCACTCCTTACTATCCAAACAAACAGCGGGGGGGGAGAAGTACACAGGTCAGTCACTTGGGGAACTAGAGAGAGCATAGAAGGTGATAAAATCAGCAATACGCATTATATTTTGAAAATGTCTTCATTTAGTGATCCCAGCATGTTGAAAGCTAATCTTTGTAGCGAGACAACCCCTTTAAATACAGATAGTCTTGGCCTTTATTCAGTGGCATTATTACGTGTCGTTCACATCTATAATATATAAGTAACTTTAATGTCCCAAATATTACTAAAATATCCAAACGTTATTGTTCACGTGGCTAAAAATATAAATACTTTTTTTCAAGGTAAATTGCTTTAGAAAAGCCTCAAGCACACAGGGGCACCTTCTGAAATAGAAGTATTAGGGTGAATAGTAAGCCTCTTTGCACCTCAATGGCTTTCCTTTAACCTCATCATCTTGGGTGCAAACTGAAGGCTTAGTCATTGCCAGAGTTCACATATAAGTATCTTCAATGACACTTCCAAATATGAATAAAATATCTAAACTTTATTGTTCACATTGATAATAAGATAAATCCTTTATTCCAAGATAATGTCCAGGCCTGCACCATAAATTCCTATTCCAATATATACAATCACATAGATGTTATAAATTCTTGATCCAGACGTTTGTCCATCTAGACCTTTTTCAACGGACTGTACAAAACAATTATCGAATATCTTAAGGAGCTTCAAAATCTTGTATAGATCTCCATACACATTGTATAGAATCCTATACAAAAAGCACCAAAACTCCCTAATATATATAGCCGAGAAACTCCCATAGCATCAATATACAAACAAGAGAGAAGGAGTCATATCTCATCAAATTTAAACAACACTATTTTTATTATTATATCAAAAGAGAATTAAAACACACACATATCACAAAAGAGGAACCAATTACAAATGGAAGACATGATGGCAACATGATACCCATGTATATATAGATCTCATTAATCTGATAAGAAAAGTAGATTATATGAAAAAATTATTTCCAATCTATGTTATGTGTATATCAAATATGCGAGTAGTATAGTCTACTTAATATCAGAAGAGACCTCCTTTGAGAAAGCCTGGGTGGCGAAACGCGTCAGGACAGGAGGCTGATGGTTGCAGCGGTGACACCCTAGATTCATCAATATGGGTAAATGTTGAGGCAATACTTTGATGATTATACTTATGTTTGTTGATAATAGTCTAGCCCACATTTCTCTCACTCTGGGATGTCTCTATTATATGCACTCATGTATGGGACTTCTAATGTATATGGAATGAGTTCCTCTTTGATATGATCAGAGATCTCTTCTGATATTAAGTAGACTATACTACTCGCATATTTGATTGGAAAATATGACATAGATTGGAAATATTTTTTTCATATAATCTACTTTTCTTATCAGATTAATGAGATCTATATATACATGGGTATCATGTTGCCATCATGTCTTCCATTTGTAATTGGTTCCTCTTTTGTGATATGTGTGTTTTTAATTCTCTTTTGATATAATAATAATAAAAATAGTGTTGTTTAAATTTGATGAGATATGACTCCTCTCTTGTTTGTACATTGTATAGAATGTATAACATGTATGTGATTTTATATATTGGAATAGGAATTTATGGTGTTGGGGCTCAGGAGTACAATGCGTGACTACTTCAGTCCAAATTGAACAATGATTGCCGACGTGAAGAAATTGCACCAAACACAGAGAGCTGGTATGACTTCCTCCTCGGTGTGTAACAAGTGCATACTGACTCAGCCTTTATTACACATACAATGGATTTACACATTGCTTTCAAGGTCGTGGTTAAGTTCCTTTGTATCTTGCTTCTATCAGGAATGTGGCACTAGTTGATTGGGTCTCCAGATATGGTCATGGTTTCCACCCAGATCCATGGTGCCTCGTGGTGGGGTGTGGTCCAGGAAACAGGTGCCATTTTGGAGTATCTCTGTTGTTTTCAGCTAAGCGTATATGTGTGTAATAATGTTTTGCACCACAAACAACATTAGAAAAAATGTATAGAAAAGTATATATATTTCCCTTCACCTGTATATGTAATATTGAAAGCCTGAACATTATCTTAGAAGAAAGGATTTTTCTCGTCATCTATTTGAACAATAAAGTTTAGATGTTTTATTAGTATTTAGGAGTGCCATTGAAATTTCTTATTTGGACTTTGGGAAAGACTAAGCCTTCAGTTGGCAACAGAGCTGATTATGTTATAGGGAAGCCATAAAGGTGCAAAGAGGCTTACTATACATCCTAATACAGGCAGTCCCCAATTTACACTGCTCGACTTACATCTGTTCCCTAGTTACAAACGGAGACTTATGGGGAATGCTGGCACTTGTAGTTCCATGTTCCACAGCAGAGAGTAGCTGTGGAACGACGTGTTCCAGCATGCCACAGCAGCACAGGAGGTGAAATCTTCTTAACAGGGGCACAGACAGCAAAACAAATGCAAAAACCCTTCCCTGCACTATCCAAAACTAAAAAAAAAAACTTTTGTGCTGGAATTACATCTAATAAATCTACCTGTTCCGACTTACATACATATTCAACTTAAGAACAAACCCGCAGTCCCTATGCCGTTCGTAACCTGGGGACTGACTGTACTTTGATTTCATAAGGCGCCTCTGTGTGCTTGAGGCTTTTCTAAACAATTTATTCTAACTTACACTGCTGTGTCAGGCTTTTACAACATATTCTGTAGTTGGAGGGGTAAGATAGCACTTCAGTGACAGACTGTGAAATATTAAAATACTAAATATGACACAAATGAAGAAGCAGACATGCAAATGAGTAGACTTCACCATTTTTAGATTAAGGCCCCATTCACATCTGCGACTCCGGATCTGTTTAGGGATTGTCCAGTTAAAGTATTTATTTTTAAAGAGAATGTGTCATAAAGTGATTTATTGTTTAACATGTTTTTTATGTTAAACACATTTTTTAAGAATTTTTGGTTATTTTTTTTTCATTTTCCATATCTCTTTCAATAATTTAAAAAAATTCTTAAGTTCTGCAGTTCTCACTTTGGCCACTAGGCCAAATATTCGTCTGACATTTCCTGTTCTGTAGAGAGAGATTCTCAGTTGTCTGCTCATTATCAGAACAAGCAGGATTAAACTGAAAGGTGACACCAATGTGTATAGATAACACAGGATCCACCAGTTACAATAGGATATGTCACATTTCACTCCCTCCTCCTCCCTGTACACTGACTTCTTCCCAGGTCACAGAGCATGCCTAGAAAACTCTGCAATAGAAATCAATGGGACTGATCCAGTCCACAGGTTCCTATGTGCATGAAGCAGCTGTAACGTATCTCTCTAAATGCTGTTAAAAGCAGTGTAGGCAAGAAAGCTGTCCCCACAATCATATATAGATGGCCGAATTGAGAAATCTACAATCAGAAAATAAAAACGGCTAAGAAGATAAGAATATGCATCGGCAACAGATTTTGACAAAATTGGCAACAGATTTCCTTTAAGTATACACCATAGTGACATAGTTTGTAAGGCTGAAAAAAGACAAGACGTCCATCCAGTTCAGCCTATTGTCCTGTAGTGTTGATCCAGTGGTAGACAAAAAACCCCAATGAGGTGAAAGCCAATTGTCCTCATTTTATGAAAAAAAATGTCTTCCCGACTCCAATCTGGCAATCAGAATAAATCCCTGGATCAACGCCCCTTCTCTAGAATCCTAGCCTTTATAACTTGTTATATTATTTCGCTCCAGAAATGTATCCAGACCATTTTTGAAGTCTGTTGGCGAATTCACCATGACAAGTTCCTCTAGCAGAGAGTTCCACAGTCTCACTGCTCTTACAGTAAAGAATCCCTTTCTATGTTTATGTAGAAACCTTCTTTCCTCAAGATGTAGAGGATGCCCCCTTGTTCTGGATACAATCCTGGGTATAAATAGGTCCCCCCGAAGCCGTCTTAACTCTAAACTAAATAACCCTAATCTTGCCAATCTTTCTGTGTACTGTAGTCCACCCAGTCCTTTTATTATTTTTGTTGCTGCCTTTGTACCTGTTCAAGCTCTACATTGTCTTTCCTGTGCACTGGAGCCCAAAACTGTACACAATATTCCATGTGTGGTCTAACCAGTGACTTGTATAATGGGAGAATAATGTTCCCATCATGTGCATCTATGCCCCTTTTAATACACCCCAGGATCCTATTTGCTTTGGCAGCTGCTGCCTGACACTGGCTGCTGCAGTTAGGTTTACTGTCCATTTGGATTGTTCTTAAAGGGAAACTGTCAGGTTGTTTATGCTGCCCTGTCTGAGAGCAGGATGTGATGGAGAGAGAGTAGCTGATCTCTGTGATATGTTCGGTAATATGATTCATAGCAGGATTTTTGAGTAAAAAGAAGATAAAAATACTGACCAGATGAGTCTGGCTTACCCCACCCACATAGGGTGATGAACAGCTTTCCCTGTACTAGTGTGTATACACTGCAATTACTGTTTGTAGGTGGGGATGGCAGTAGTTTCGGTTTGATTTTCTTCTTACTTCGAAATCTTGCTCCTGCCCTACTCTTAGCGCACCATATACCACCTAACAGGTTCCCTTTAAAGGGAATGTGTCATAAAAAACAAGTCATTGTTTAAGTCCCATTTTTATGTTAAACACATTTTTTAGAATTTTTGGTTGTTTTTTTTTATTTTTCATACCACTTTCAATATTTTTTTAATAATTCTTAAGTCTTGTAGTTTTCACTTTGGCCACTAGGCCTTGTTTGCACTGCTTTAACAACAGTCAGAGAGATTTTTTACAGTAGCTTCATGCACATAGGAGACTTAAGACTGACTCGGTCCCATTCACTTCTATAGGAGAGTTTTCTAGTCATGCTCTGTGACCTGGGAAGAAATCACTGTGCAGGGAGGTGAAAGGGTGAAACTGTGACTATTCTCCTCTTGTGACTGGTGGATCCTGTGTTCTCTATTCACACTGGTGTCTCCTTTCAGTTTGACCCTCTTTGTGCTGATAATGAGCAGACAACTGAGAATCTTTCTATACAGAACAGGAAGTGGCAGACTATTATTAGGCTTAGCGGCCAAAGTGAAAAATGAAGTAATTAATAATTATTTAAAAATATTGAATGTGTTATGTAAATTTTTTTTAAAATAACCTTATCCGCAAAGGGGGGGGGGGGGGGGGGGTGCTGGCGAGGGTCTCGGAGGATAGTGGCGAATTGAGGGGATATTTTGGAGCAGAGCTGTTTGTATGCTTGATTTGCATGTTTAACTGTTTGGTTAATTATGTGACTTTACTAAATTGCCTCTGCGAGTTTTTGCCCGCGACATTTGAACCACTGCCATGGACACTGTGATGAGTGACTTTTCTGCTACTACCGGGCAGTTCATTCTTATGTTGATTTCTAGTTGGAAAAAAGAGTATGTAAACTGAAGTCTTCACAGCCAATTGCCTGCCTGCGTGCAGAGTTGTTGGCTGAAATTTGCTATTACTGTATTCGTCTTTACATTTTATTCTATTTGAAGACTTGCAATAAAAACAAGTTTAAAGAAAAAAAAATAACCAAAAATTCTTTAAAAATTAGTTTAACATAAAAACACGAGTTAAACAATAAGTCACAAGAAGGTGAACGATTTCCCATCATCACTGCATTACTCACGATGGAAAGGTAGAAATCATTGTCTGCTCATCCTATTTTACATATTATTGGTAACACAAGAAGCATTAAAATTTCATGGCCAAACAGTACGGTTTATGTAGGATGCTGGTTGTGTATATGTAGCAAATAATGAGCCCGTCTCTTCGGACAAGATGCAGGTAAATAATTTATCCCTAATCCTTGGATGCAGGATGTAAGAGAGCGCTGTGGGAGCCAGAAATAAATGTTTAAAACCCTTTTCATTGACAGAGGTCTTGTTTATTCATGTAGGAATTAAAGACATTCAATTTTAAAATAATGCTGGTGGGTTCATGATTTCCTTTGAAACGTATGCCCAGGAATGACCAACGTTAAATTGCCCTCCGAGATTGACATAGGTATATGGTTGATAAGGTTGTAAAAAGCGAAGGATCCGTCAAGTCCAATTTATAACCCTACTGATCTAGAGGAAGGCAAAATCCCTGCTCTGTACAAGAATAAACTTTTCTTCCTGAGGCCAAATCTGACAATCGGAATAAATCTCTGGCTCAACGTCCTATCTCCAGAGTCTAAGGGTATGTTCACACGGCTTATTTTGGAGCGCATTTTGTCGCGTATTTCGCGGCGTACTGCGCTTAATACGCGGGGAAATGCATAATTACGGCAAGCCATAGCTCTCATAGAGAATTATGGATTACGCCTCCTCTCCCCGCTCGTACAATACGATCGTATTGTAAGCGCGGGGAGATACGCGCCGCGAGTAATGCATGTCTATGGGGCCGGTGGGCTGCCACCTCCCCCCCCCCCCGCGCCTCGGGAGTACGCGCTGATTAGCGCGAGCTCCCAAAACACACAATGTGTCGGTGGTGCGTACTGTATGCGCCCCAATACATCGTGTGAACATCACCTAAGGCTCATAAACTATAATATTCTATTTTACAAGAAAGGCATGTAAACCCTTCTTGAACTTGGACAATGAATCCACCATCAAAACCGCTTGTAGCAGTAAGCTCCATAGTGTCATCGCTCTTAGGGTATATGGCGTGTTGGATCCGATTTTGGATCCATGTTTCAGACCCTAAACGGACTCAAACACCCATCTAACAATGTGCAGTGTGATTTACATTGCTTTCAACGTAAAACATGTATTGGCGTTCAGACAAGTGATCACCGTTGCGTGTTTTACATTTGTCTTTCGGATCCGTTCAAAGAATTGACATGTCGAGTCTTGATCCGAAAGACGCAGCAGGAGCCCTGTTTAAAACTATAGGGTGCGTTCCTGCTGCAGCCAAAACGCATCCAAACACGCACAAGTGTGTTGGATGCAGTTTACGCAGCGCTTTTGGATGCTTTCTTCGGATTCAAAATGGATCCAACACGCCACGTGAACATACCCTTACAGTAAGGAATCCCCATCTATGATGATGGTGAATCCTTATTTCCTTTTAACATAGATGTTACCCCCTTTTCATGATTACAGGCCTAGATGTAAAAAGGTCATGTTAAAAATCTTTGTATCGTCCATTCACATATTAATACATGATAATTCAATTGCCCCAAGCCGTTTTTTTAAGCCTAATAACCCCAAACCAACTTGATCGCCCCCTTTAGCACCTGGTCCAGCTCAGCTATATCCTCCTCCTACACCGGCACCCAAAACTGTATACATTATTCCATATGTGGCCTCGCCAGTGATTTCCATGTAGGCAGAACCATGCTCTTTTTCTTGCCTCTTCTGATGCACCCCATGATTTTCTCTGCCTGGCTTAACCTGTATGTTGCCTGTTGTCTTTTCTTACAGAATCAGTCTAAGTGATGGAAGCAATAGTGAAAGCAGCTCCATTTCGTCGCCATTACGGAATGAGCCTCCAACCTTGCTAAAAACTACCAACAATCAGGTAAGCTGTGAAAGCATTATTATTATTATTGTTATTATTTATTTTAGAGCGCCATTGATTCCAGGGCGCTGTACATTCAAAGGGAGTTACATACATAACAAATACAATGATGACGACAAATGACTAGCAACTGATACAGAGGGGAAAGAGGACCCTGCCCGCGGAGGCTTAAAATCTACAAGGAAGGGGACTTTATGGAGTCCCATGAAAAGTACACTGTAATAGGGATTTTACTTGCGTAAAATGCAAGTAGATTTGACATGTCAATTCTTAAAACGCATTGAAAAAGCGTAAGTAAACACGCATCGGTGATCTCGCGTCTGAACGGAGATGCGTGTTTTACATTGAAACCAATATAAATCACGCTGCACATTGTTAGATATGTTTTTTGGATCCGTTTTGGGTCTGAAAAATGGATCAAAAAACGAATCTGAAAACATCTGCATTTAGATGCATGTTTGGATCCGTCTGTCGACCCCAAACGGACCCAAACACGCAGCTAACAAGTAGCAATGTGATTTACATTGCCTTTAACTAGAAACACGCATCGGTGTTCACATGAGTGATCACCGACGTGTGTCTCATTGTGTCTTTTTGCTATCTATAATACATGAAAAAAACTGAGATTCTTAGTTCACACGTTTTGATAAAAAGATGCTTATGCCACCCCCGGCTTACAATGGGATCTCAAGGCGGGTGGTGCTACTCTATCCTTACCTCTCAATAGAACCAAATTCAGACCTCTTTGGGCCAACCGACCTCCATAATCCAGAGAGAAAAATAAAAAAAGGCACCAACCTTGCACGCATACTGCACTGATATAACAAGCTGTGGAGGTGGGCGGGGTGCAAGAGACCAAAATGGAGGCATCCATTCCTCCCTCTATAAATTAAAAGCAATATATGCCAAATACAACGTATAGTTCTACACCCAAAAAAATTTCTGAAAAACACAATGTGAACCTGGGTGCCACTGGCTTGACTGCGGCATATACACTCACCGGCCACTTTATTAGGTACACCATGCTAGTAACGGGTTGGACCCCCTTTTGCCTTCAGAACTGCCTCAATTCTTCGTGGCATAGATTCCACAAGGTGTTGCAACGATGCTCAATTGGTACCAAGGGGCCCAAAGAGTGCCAAGAAAATATTCCCCACACCATGACACCACCACCACCACCAGCCTGAACCGTTGATACAAGGCAGGATGGATCCATGCTTTCATGTTGTTGACGCCAAATTCTGACCCTAACATCCGAATGTCGCAACAGAAATCGAGACTCATCAGACCAGTCAACGTTTTTCCAATCTTCTACTGTCCAATTTCGATGAGCTTGGGCAAATTGGAGCCTCAGTTTCCTGTTCTTAGCTGAAAGGAGTGGCACCGGTGTGGTCTTCTGCTGCTGTAGCCCATCTGCCTCAAAGTTCGCCGTACTGTGCGTTCAGAGATGCTCTTCTGCCTACCTTGGTTGTAACGGGTGGCTATTTGAGTCACTGTTGCCTTTCTATCAGCTCGAACCAGTCTGCCCATTCTCCTTTGACCTCTGGCATCAACAAGGCATTTCTGCCCACAGGACTGCCGCTCACTGGATGTTTTTTCTTTTTCGGACCATTCTCTGTAAACCCTAGAGATGGTTGTGCGTGAAAATCCCAGGAGATCAGCAGTTTCTGAAATACTCAGACCAGCCCTTCTGGCACCAACAACCATGCCACGTTCTAAGGCACTCAAATCACCTTTCTTCCCCATACTGATGCTCGGTTTGAACTGCAGGAGATTGTCTTGACCAGGTCTACATGCCTAAATGCACTGAGTTGCCGCTATGTGATTGGCTGATTAGAAATTAAGTGTTAACGAGCAGTTGGACAGGTGTAGCTAATAAAGTGGCCGGTGAGTGTATATATATATACACACGCATTCCAGTACCAATGGCACACAACTGCTAAAAGGGCTATACAAGACATGGAAACCTCTAAAGAAGCATTTATGCTATCTATAATACATGAAAAAAACTTTGAGATTCTTAGTTCACACGTTTTGATCAAAAGATGCTTATGCCACCCCCGGCTTACAACGGGATCTCTTTCGGATCCATTCCAAGAATTGACATGTCAATTCTTGGTCCGAAAGACACAGCAGGAGCCCTATTATAAACTATAGGGTGCGATCCTGCTGCAGCCAACACACGTCCAAATATGCAGCTGCGTGTTGGATATGTGTAGCCAATGTGTTTTTGGATGTGATTTTCGGATCCAAAATCGGATCCAAAAATGCCGTGTGAACAAGCCCTATGGAGTCCCTTGAAAAGGACATTGTAAATGTATCAAAACTGATACAAAGGAGAACGTGGATCAGTATCCACTCCGGTTGCTGCTTTTATTTTTCAAAGAGCCTAAAAACAACTTCTGTGACTTGTGCGATGCTAATGATACTGTAAAGCATGTGTTCTCCATTCCTCCGTCGTAGACTACCTACACTTGCTTTTGTCTCCTTTTTCCACATCACATCAAGTGCTTGATACGGCTGCAAATCTGTTAACCTTACAATGGGAACAGAAGCATATGAGCTGCCCACACACTGTTCTTTACACTGAGCACATAATACACAGTGACGATTTGGCTTCTCACAGGGATACAATGCTGCCAACATTTAAACACCGCTGCTATAGCAGCAGGCTCACCGTGCATGTATATTTAACAGTGCTAATAGCCGTCCTCGGCAGAGAAGCACGTCAGCCATGTATCGCCCCTGTGGGCCGGCAAGTGTCTTGCATCACATTAACATTTCTGCTCGTCTGGGCTTTACTTTACTGAACGCTGGATTTGTCCGCCTAGAACAGAATCCACAATCCATTCTAGCTAGTTAGCCTAATTCTAAAAGCGATTGCTTCTGTCGCATGGAATGAAATCAGCCTTTTATTAGTCGGGGGGAGGGAGTTGTCTGAAAATAGCTTAATCCACAACTACATTATTCGAAATAAAATTGGATTTACAAGATGACGTCCGTCTGTGATCCGGTGCGGGAAAGAATGGAAGGAAAGAGAACCATCTCCAAAGCGGCAAGTGCAGAAAAATTCTGAGAACTAAAAATAGAAAGCAGATTTTATTTTTTTATTCAATTTACCCCAAGTAGAGACAATATAACTTGTGTCCTGTCCCGACTGTCAAAGAAAAGACATTCATCGGCCATATTCTTAAACCTAGCCATTGTTCTAAGATAAAAGCTGCCTGTGAGCGTCTTATAAGTTCCTTTGAACTCTGTGTGCATATTGTTCTGATACCCCCTTTGTTCATGCAGCATTTCACCGTTCCCGTGGATTATTTGATGCTCTGCCAAGCCTTGCCCCACATAAATAACTTAGAAATGAAAAACATACTGAAAAGAAGAAAGTACAGTCAGTCGTGTTTTCCACTGCTGTGTGTGCTGAAGCGTGCAGCTGAAAATTCACCACAAAAATGAGACAATTTACACGGTATATTCATTCCTGATATTCCGGCCTGCTCATGATACCCTGCCATTCACAGGCGGCACAAGTGATGGGCGTGATGCCAATGCTTCTGGAGCACATGAAGCTTCACATATATATCTCGGCTGTTCTTTCTTCAGCAATGGTCTGTGTGTGGAAGGCACTCAACATAGTCACAAAGCAATACACAGTACAAGCATTGGTTGTAGCACTATATGAGAGTTATGGTTTTACTGTTAGGCCTCGTTCACACGGCTTAAAATGGAACTGATTGGAGCCATTCTGCGGGCCGTGTTTGCGCTGCAGTACGGCTCCAATCCGTCCCAGTAACTACGGTAATCCACAGTTCTCATAGAGAAGTATGGATTCCGTCTCTTGTTCCAGCTCGGCGAATCCGCCGGGCGGGGAGAAAGTGACGTGAATTATTTACGGCGCGTACGCGAAGTAGATAATGACAGTCTATGGGGCCGGCGAGCTGCCGGCCCCCCGCCCCGCTGCACAAACTTGCGTTAAACCATAGTCCTGATTTCCTGATGACACATTTCATTTAATGCAGCAGTCCTAATTTTTCATCCAAAGATTTGATAAAGTACATTCATGATGTTTATCTCTGGCCTCATAGTAGCTGGAGGATGAAGGCATAACAGCCTACTAGGTGCTCAGTCTGGTATATTGCGTGATGACTTCAACCAGCTACCTGAAAATGAAGATCTGGGATAAAAATATGGTTAAATAGGGCTAAGCTCACACAATCGTTAAAGGGGCTGCAGCTACCTAGTTTTGTTTGGCCGCAGAGAACGTAGAGTTGGCTAAGAGTTCCAGATTCGGCCAAGCTAGTATGTTGAATTAGGAAACTAATAAATGGAATACCCTCTTCTGTTTTTTTAGCAGGCTTTGAAAAAAATGGTTTATATGATGAAAACCCCAACATGTATTGTCTTTGCGCTCTGCAGACAATTCTGGTCCAAAAAGCATTGATAAACTGCTTGACAATAACGGGTTATTTGCTCACCGTAGTAAATTGGTTTTGTTGTGTCCCCTAAACTTGTAAAAAAAAAAAGTGGCCAATGTTCTAAATTAACAAAAAAAACACTGTGATCACTTTTGTAATCCATCAGTAATGGGGTGTAGAAACTCCCACGGCCATTTCAGTTTTAGTTTAAAAGCGACCAGCACATGACGACTACAGTCACCCGCAGCGGTCATCATGGCACCCATCACCGGGCAATTATGCCAGTAGTCTGACACATGCCTGCACTGATCATGTACCATTTGTTTTGAAACAGGTGTTTCTACACATTGGCAGTGTCCAGTTATCACTGACGGGATCAGACTGTGAAGGAACACATATTGTTGACAAGGGGAATGATAACACCCAGTTGTCAATTAGGCTTTGGCTAGACAAAGACTTTGTGGAATTCAAGTATTCGTTAAAACAGACATTTTGGGAGAGGTGACAGATCCTCTGTAAATTCGGTGATTTACAAGTGACTTCTTCTATATATGTAGATATTCTCTTTCCTTTTCCATCCAGCCCAGGGGACCATGATGACTTTTGATGACTGCAGAACTTGCTATCAAGAAATCTTTAGCCCCTTGCTTCTGCAGCTGTACCATACCTCTACCAAGCAACACAAATACATTTAGATCCCAGACCACTACTTTAATTCAGACCTTAGACCCCTAAATAAATTCAACTCTAGACAGACTCCTAAACAAATCCAGACTTAGGAACAGACCGCTGATCATACCCCCCAAAATATATGCAGACCCCAGATTGAACACCTAAATACAAAGCTGAGACATCTAAACTGGTACAGACCCCAGAGCTGAACTCCTAAATGCAAAACCTGGGCCATAACCATAAACTTGTTTATGTGAGCCCACCACACTCTATGCTCTTGTGACCTTATCTGCGCAGGCATATAGGGCCACATGTATGAACCTGTTTAGGTCTAAAACTCACTCTTTTGCTCATAGGTTACTATGGGCATAAAAGTGAGTTTTAGACCTAAACAGATTCATACATGTGGCCCATAGTTGGGTGATCTTATCAGTCCTTCTTCAGGTCCTATTCATATTTCTACCAGGGTAATTAGGCAATTTTTTTTTTCCATTTGTGCCTTCATAGGGGACATTTAGCAGTACACATTGTCCATTCTAATCAGTTGGCTGCCTGTGTAAGGGTACGTTCACACGGGCAAATTTCGGAGTGCATTTCGCGTCATATTTGCACTCTAATACGAGCGAGATGCGCAATGAAATTACGGTAATCCATAGCTCTCATAGAGAACTATGGATCACGCCTTCTCTCCCTGTATTGTATGCCCGGGGAGATAAGTGACATGAGTAATGACAGTCTATGGGGCCGGCCTGCTGCCACCCTCCTTTCCCCCTCCCCGTGTCGCAGGAGTGTGCACCGATCACCGCGACTCCCAAACACCCGCCGTAATTGCGGGACGTACATTTTCTCTTCCCATGTCAGCTTTTCTCACAACCATCTCCAAGACTTCTCCCATGCTTTCCCCACACTCTGGAACTCATTGACCAAACACATCAGACTCTTCACTTCCACTAGCTTCAAAACCAACCTGAAAACCCATCTCTCTAGGATATCCTGTAACCCACAATAAATAACCCTGCTGCCGTTGCAACCCACTAACATGTCTGCCCTTCACCTTCTGTCTCTTTTCTTTGTAGACTGTTAGGCTAAGTCCACACAGCACACAACAACGGTTGGTTTTTCAGCGGTTTTAGTATTTCGAAACTGCTTAAAATCCGACTGTTTATCAAGCCCATTAAAAGACTTTAATAGAAAAAATTACCTCTACACATGTCAGGTTTTTTTCCAGCTCGTTTTGATGTTGGTTTCCCGTACATACAGTTGTAGGGGCCAAAGGCAAAAAACCACCACGTTTTTTCGTTTTTCTGAAAACAGTGACAAAACAACTGTCGTGCATCGGACAAAAGCCGTCTGCTTTCCGATGGTTTTTGTCCTATGCTGAGTCTGAAGCCTAAACCTTCGCGGGCAGGGTCCTCTCTCTCTGTACCAGTTGTTAGTCATTTATCATCGTCATTGTACTTGTTTGACATATCTTGTATATGTAACCCTTCATGATTATACAACGACCTGAAACTAATGGCGCTCTAAAATAAATAATATATCATCATATAATATTTTTATAATGTATTATAATGTATTACATCCTGTTACCATTATTGAAAAAAAACAGTAAAAAAAAAAACCTGCCCAAAAATATGAATAATTTCTGCTCCAGCCTGATTTGTCAAAATGTCACTTGTTACTTTATAATACAGCTGTAAATTCCATTGTGTCTGGCAGAAACCATAAAGTGCAAGACCAGAGGTCAAGAGCTTTTATCAGTCCCACCAGAGGCCAGACAGAATTTACAACATACCATTATTTTTTTTTACTCACGATTTCGATGTTTTAAACTCTTCATTAGACGTGGGGGAGGAAAGAGAAGAGTTGTAGACTTTTTTTTTTTTTTTTAGCCGGCAGTTTTACTCTCAAACTAGAACATTTCTTAAAACTTTTCAGGGAGCAGATGAATACCAATGTGATTCTCTTAGAGTTCTCTGGTGGGTTATCTCCTAACTGCATACAAGTCTCAAACCTTACAGCAAAAAAATATTTTATACTAAATTGTGTGTGCTTTGTATTTTGTTGTGTTTTTTTTAGATCCTGGAAGTGAAGAGTCCAATTAAACAAAGCAAGTCTGAAAAGCAAATAAAAAATGGAGACTGTGATAAGGTAAATCTAGATCCGTGGCTGGCCAGAGCTTAATGATTAGAAGTGCATGTAAATCTGCTTTTGAATTATTCATGTAGCCACAGGTTTTTTTTTCTCTCTATTAAATACCACAACGTTCCAATTTATTTTTTTTCACAGGCTTAAAATATTTTATATTCTGTTGTCAGTTTCGGCTTTGCTGTTTTTATTTCCTGTACTAGTAACCACTTAGTTGACTTTTCCCCCCCACACCCTGTAGGTCTTGGAGATTTCAACTATATTTATCCAAAAGAAACTAAGTAAATGATTCATGAAATAAAATCTTAGCTATTCCGTATTGCTGTATTTTATAGTGTTCAGCATACAGGACTACGAATGAAAGCCTAAAAAAAAGAGAAAAAAGTATTAAGAATGAAAAAATAACATTTCTTAGTTATCTTTGATGACTTTGTCTCTTGCAGGGTTGGTCTAGTCAAAAAATTGTGATGCAGAATATCTGGGGTCTGATTTGGGCAGATAAGGGTGTGGCTTGATTAATTCCCAGAAACCATTCCGTTCAGATGTATGGAATGGATTTTAATTTGCAGAAATTTCTGCAACAAATCTGCTGCATGGGAAAAGATCCTAAAAAATGTAGGCTTATGGTCACAATACAGAGATATCCATCTAGAGACTGCATTGTATTTCGGTTTATAGGCAAGAGTAGAGCGCCACCATTCAAAAGCAGCTCTCAGTTCTTCAATAAATAGCCCTTCTATGTCCACCAAGCCAGCTCAACACACGTGACTTCCCTCATGAGCTACATTGAGGTAGAAGTAGGAAGTGGTCATAATAATGGGATTCAGCTCTGTATATTAAAACAATTAGCGGTACGCTGGGGTCAGATTCACAAAATTTTGGACAGATGTTTTTATTTTATTTTTTTAGACCTACGATATTTCAATCAAATCACACTTTCTGTGCATTTCTGTTATAGTTGTTCTCTATTGATTTCAATGAACAAAATGCAAAAACAGTGATTGTGGTCTTTACGTGCAGGACTGCAATAAAAATTTCTTTAGAAGCAGTTTAAAAAGCATTTGCTAGAAATGCGTATTTGAAGAACAAATCGAGTTTCCCTACAAAAAAAACAATTGTCACTATCTGTAAAATTGCAATCTAAATTGTTATTGTCAAGTGAGTGAAAGTATGTAACAGCAGCATTGCCTGCTAGTCTCTGCTAGTCGGCGCCGTGGGTTTTCCTGTGTGAAGGAAGTTACATCTATCTGATACCGTTGATCTAATGATATATCCATTGAGGTATGGCCTTACAGCTTATTAACATGGTGACATCTTTATTAAAGCAATGACCGCTGTCATCGGCAGGTTATGTATAAGAGCTAGTGATTACGGTTATTAGTAGTCATTTTCATGTAACAAGTAGCGTGAGATTATTTGTATGGTTACCTTACGCTACTTTGGAGTTCCCACAATATTTAGCGCCTTAAGAGTGTAATTTTACACCACTAGTTTATGGAGACTATATTTAATCACGCATGATAATGCTTGGCTATTTGTTAACATCTGACTATAGCCTTTGATGATTGCATTAGCATGTTAGGCTTTGTTTCGGTATCATAAACTAGCCTTCTATGTATTTGTCTTATCTATTGTATGTAAACCCTTTCTTATTCTTTTCCCTCGATATTACATTTGATATATTGTGATAATTGTTATTTGGTTACTAACTACACTCTCATTTTGCTATTATTTTTCCTGTAATTAGTCCCCTGAGGAAATCCTGATAACGAACAAGGAGGATTGAAACCTGTTGGGACATTTGTTTGTGAGGGAGTGTTAGGGTAATTTTAGTAGGAGGGATAGGTTCCTGGCGGAAGCGCCCTTATTGGGGCGGTCTTTTCCGTTTTATAGGTTAGGGCTATTTAGTCATGGTGTAGGGTCTACTAGGGTGCATTATTTCTTTCGGTTTTTTGTCATGTGTGTCTCTTTTATTGTGTCATAGGAATATTTTATC
Organism: Phyllomedusa bahiana; assembly: GCA_025379985.1. Classification (NCBI taxonomy): domain Eukaryota; kingdom Metazoa; phylum Chordata; class Amphibia; order Anura; family Hylidae; genus Phyllomedusa; species Phyllomedusa bahiana. The sequence goes on along the minus strand of JAODAL010001968.1, from coordinate 110,193 downwards.
ATTGATTTATTAAAGGTTATATTTTAGATTATCCCTATCTGTCTTACATATGTAAAAGTATAATTATAAGTATAATGGTGAATAAAGGTCAAAACATATGTTGGTTCTGTGCACCAATTTACAGTTTACATACATACCTAAACAATTTACATAAAAACCAAATAGCCTTTCAGATACATTGCATTGCATATATTGAACTAAATCAGTCCATAGGAACTGATTCACAAATCTGTACGCCTCAGATCTGACCTCTTCCAGCATTCTTGTTGGAATACTTTATGCACAGAGCTAGTGCTTAGCCGTTAGTGAAGTCTATATAAGCCGTTGTGCAATCATTTAACATTAGCAAAACTGTCCCACTGCATAGCAGGATAGAATAAAGGATGTCAGACAAAGAAAGTACACCGTTGAAAAGGCACAGAAAATTCTACGATATAGTACAGCATTATTGCAAACATTCTTCATATTCCAAATATCAGTGTGATTCTCTCTTGCAGGCCTATCTAGATGAACTGGTTGAGCTTCACAGAAGATTAATGACTCTAAGAGAACGACATGTACTACAGCAGGTAACAAAACTTGCAAGGTTTTTTTTTCGGTTTTTTTTTTGTTTGTTTTTTACAAATTATTACCTTTATTTATTATTACTAAGGTAATAATATGCAATATGAAATTTAGCAAGCTATCACACTATGTTACCATGAGGGGAGCTTTACTCATATCAGTTGATGGATCTCAATAGTTAACATTCCAACACTACAGACTAATCTCAAATCTGAAGATTGATCTAAGAAGAAAATTTAAAGAATAATTCTTGTTTTATAAAATTTGTGATGTGTCAAGTTTTGGCCTAGCGAGTTATGGTTGCAAAGACCCCTATCGATGGCTGAAACAAAGGGCCAGAAGTTAATATAAAGCTCCGCCACTTCCGATGGGATCAGTTCTGTTTGACTCTCCTTGGGTAGACTTAATGGTGTACAGTCTCTTAGAAGTCTATGAATCCAATCCTGCCTTTCCAAGGTGAACTTAGAAACTCATAGCTGAAGGGGCAAATGCTCAAGTAATTTTATCCTTTCTGTTTGGCAATGACTTTTTAGTCTATGGAGGTCCGGTTGTAAAGACTTCCCCTGATGGCTAAAACAAAAGGACAGAAGCTTAGCTAAGGACTGCGCCCCTTTAGCTGGAGCCAGCTCTGTTTGTCTCTCCTTGGCTACACAATAGTGTTGCGCATATCTGACACAGTTCGGTTTGACACTGGTTTAACCAAATTTGTTAACAAATTTGGGTTTGAGCCTAAATTATTTTACTCTGTGCCTAGCCCTAACCATATTAGTACTCCTAACCCTAAATTGGGCCTTGGGTTAAGGTTTTTCAGCTTTTATAGGATTAACTTACCTCCTGGCTGGAGGTAAGTCCAACAATTCGCTCACTTGAACATCACTCTGATGTCACTTGTGTCGTCACATCACACTGGACAAGCCTAATGTAATGTGGAACTGGAAGTGACATCAGAGTGGCAAGGCGGAGGTAAGTGAACCCTAAAAAGACCTTAACACCCTAACCCCATTTTAGGATTACAGTTAGAGACAATTTTCTGGTGATTTATACCATAATTTGACTTGGGTCAACCTGAATCCAAAGTGCAGTATTAATACACAAGGTTCTTGGTGTACGGGCTCATAAAAGTCTGTTCTCTGCCTCTCTGAGGACAGCTGAGCAGAATTAGCCATAGTTAAAGGCATGGCTGCCATCAGTCCTCTATTAACCGTTTCAGGGCCCCATACAGCCAAATCATACAGCCCCCACCCATTACTAGTTCCTATTTTTTAACATATCAGTAAGCCCCTTTTTGATTAGGGCCCCTTACAGGAGTACTGCCCTATTGGCACCCCTGGTTACAGGGGCAAAATTCTTATCTAAGAACTCCCAGAACACAGATAATGTTGTCATTGGCTGATTATTGTATTTAATGACTTTTTAACATTCCCCCTTCAGGAGCACATGATGTTCCTATGCTTTAGTATGACACATGAGCAGGAGTTGTCCTGAAATGACGACCCCTACAACACTTTCCATGGCAACATAACCTTTTTTGATTAGGAAATGTTAGACAATATCAGTTTTAACTGGTTTTGAGGGCTTCTCTAAGATTTTTGGATAAACCCCTATTGCTTGGAACTACTTTAAAATAAAAAAATAACTTATACATACCTCTACCACTGCCGGTATTCCAGTGCTGCTGGAGCTCCAGTATCCCCTGCTGTCACTTAGAAGTGACATCCCTCTGATTGATCACGTGGTCATAAGCAAGTTACGAGCCTCAGTGGTCACTGACTACATATACAGCATGGGTCTGTATATGGATTGGATCTTGGTCATGTGAGTGATGAACAGAACAACACTGCTGAGCAACCGGTTGGTGGGGGACATTAGAGCTTTGGCAGTGCTGAAACAGCAACAGCTGGAGAGGTAAGTGCATTTTTATTTTTAAACTAGTTCCAAGCAGCAGGAAGATTTTCCGAAAATCTTAGAAACCCTTTTTAAAGGATTAAAGTTTGCTTCTTGATAAATTATCTTCACATTGTAACTTATCATTAGACCTCTGTAGCATTGAAATGAATGCAATAGACAAGGGATCAGACAAAGGATATCAAATTTCTGTTTCCACAAGTTTTGCTTCCAGTTATTTTCTAATATCTACAGGTGTTTCATGTGGATTTAAGCAAAAAAATATAAATCTTCAGCGTGGCATTTAGTTCACTTAAGTTCTTTGATGGATAAGCTATAGATGTACGTAATGCACAGAACTACCAGGAAAAAGGAAAAAAAACAAAAACTGCATGCAATAACCTTGCCAGGTGCAGAAAAAAGCCCCTGGGGATGGAAGCAAAGATTGCTTGTTGACAGGAGCAGAGAAAATCCCTTCCCATTGCCTGTAGACACAAGTTTATATGGTCGTTCCAGGGTTACAGTCGTTTCAAAGCAAAGTAAACGAACGGCACATGTACACTTAATGATTTGTGCCTTGATAAAAGATGTATTTAAACAGAGTGACAGATATGTGGATTTTTACTGTTTGTATGGTAAAACGCTCTAAAGAGACTGCAATATTCTTTTGCTTCAGGGAGATAATTTGTGTGACAGAATAATGAAGATATTTTGCAATGTAGACTTATTTCCCCATAGTAAATACCATCTGCACTTTACCGTAATCATAAATTGTATTCATAACCAATTGTAACAAAATGCGAAGGAAAAAAATTACCCTGATGGATAAGTCAATCTTACCTCTCTGCTTAGATGCTTCAGTGACTAAAGTAGATTGGAAAATGCACAATTTAGGAAGTCTGGATTACATTGAATGCCTGTTTGCTGTATTATCAGCATACACAAATAGTAGTTTATCATATAGCTTTGTAGTATGTGCACTTGTGTTCTATTGAGTCATCCCCTTTAGTGAATTTTGCAGAGGTATTAGTTGACGAATATTTCACAACGTGTACAGATAGGATTATAGTACGGTTTTGTGTTTTACACTACCTTTCTGTACAAAAAAGGCCAAATTCAGAATATGTACAGTCCTCCCGTTTTATGTACACTTTTCTTTCAGGGGGACACTTGGATCTTCTTACACAAGAGCATGGACAAAGCTTAAGCTTTGCACCCTCTAACAGGGGCTCCTTCAAGGCAGGGCTGTGGAGTCGGCAAACCAAACCTCCGACGACTCAAGTTCCCAAACCTCCGACTCCTCAAGTTCCCAAACCTCCGACTCCTCAATTTCCCAAACCTCCGACTCCTGACTCCCTCATACATGGCGCATGTTTAAGGGATTAACTTTACTGTAGTAAAATGGTAACATCAGGCTGTTTATCACCTTATGATACAATAATCAAGCTATTTAGGTAGAAAAGACACTGACAAGCGAAAGGGTAACAATGTTTTGATCTTTTGAACACTTGTGAGTAGAGTTGAAGAAAAAGCTGTATTTGTATCCAAGTCCAGTCTGCTCCAACATTGGGAATGTGTAGAAGAGACCTGGGATCAGATTTTGGTCAAGATATGCTTGAATCTGATTCAGAGCCCAGAAGGATTCAGGCAGTGCTGAAAACCAAAGGTGGATTTCCCAAATACTAACAAAATAATAAAAATAAAGATTGTTATTTTTAGGAGCAAAATAGTAACAATGCAGTTACTGGAAAGAATCTGCAGAACTAAGCAGATGCTTAATACTTGCAAGTCAAATTTATGTATAAGATATGTAAGATGACTGTATATAAAATTACAGTAGCCTCATGTACAAAGCTGTAGTGGATGGTGATATATGGAGCCTGAAAGTCACAAGTTCAAAACATTGTTACCATTTTGCTTGTCAGTGTAAAATATATTTATTGGATATGACTTTAGAATACAAAAAAATTGTAAACATGCAAAACACTGCAGGAACATTTGTGGAGTCTCTGAATTTGTTTTTGAGAAATAGTATCGCCTCCATCAGATCCTGCATACATGACCTCACATCCTGAGCTCATTATTTCCAGGCTAGAGAACGGCCTCTCTACACTAACTTGGGTTGGGGCAAAGCAGTGACCACAGGGGCAACATCTCTAACAATGTCAGTGTATAAATGAATTGCCTCAGCATCAGTAAGTTTTGACGATTGGTTTAACTCTTATACTTCTGAAAGCAGGTGAAAGATTTTGCTGAAATCTGTTTGCCCTGGGGGCAGGATCTTTTCCCCTGGAGCAGCGCTTTGCCTGCTCCATGTCATCAATTACACTCCTCATGTGATGAGGCTGAAGATATGGGAGCAGGAGCACTGGCCGGACCTAATTCCTCTTGTTTTTTGCACTGCATCGAACTGGACCAACTTATTATATATTTTGGGAGTCGGTCCATTTTATGACGACTCCGGCTCCTGCAAAATAGGCACCGACTCCGACTCCACAGCCCTGCTTCAAGGTGGTATTAGCCGTTTTCGGCTATGTCTCCACTGCACACAAACACGGACGTTTTTTCATTATTTTCGGTTTTATAAAAAACCTGAAAAAACAACTGAAAAAAGATCCCATAGACTTGTGTAGTAAAAATGTTCTGTTGTCTCCACAGAACGATTTATTTCTGCTCGTTTTTGCTACTTATCGTTTTTTGAAACATGTTGGAAAAAAGCGACAGAACTCTGCAGAAAATGTACTATATGTAAAGCGCCGGACTAACATGTCGGAGGAGATACAACATGCTTATAGCGATTTTTTATTGTTATATTTACTTACAGTTCTGTATACTGCATTCTATAAGTGACACAAGCCACTGGATTTCATCACATAACTTTTTCCCTTTTTTGACAAATTCATTGTAATTAGCTGGCCTTTTGTGAATTCCCTCTGTCTACACAAACGCGCCATCTTGTTTAAAATTGCACAAATGATCATGACTGAGAGCTAAAAAGAATTTAGCAGCACTCTTTGAAGGAAAGCTTAGAAAAACAACATTTTACTGCATGGCTTATGCTGTTCCGGTCATTTCCCATTGTTGCATCCATGAAATCCTAGCACAGCAGTGAAAGGCTTTACTCGCCTTTATCTGTGTCCTTCTTGAAGTTAGAAAGACTTTAAGAAAGAATCTGATACTTTATTGGTTATTTTCACTAAGGCTTGTGTTAGCACTCTCCAAGCTCCTTAATGATTTTATTTTACTTTCCGTCTGGTTGATAAAATCCTGTTCTATATAAAAAGTATATATTGCAAAAGTATTCCTACCCCTTGAACTGTTGTTAATTTTTAAACGTTACAGACACAAACTTAAGGCCTCGTTCACACGGCTTATTTGGGCGCGGATTGGAGCCGTACTGTGCTATGTATTTGCGCTGCAGTAGGCTCCAATCCGTCCCTGTCATTACGGTAATCCACTGCTCTCATAGAGAACTATGGATTCCGTCTCTTCTCCCCGCTTGGTGAATCCGCCGCGGGGGGAGAAAGGGACAAGCACGTTATTTACGGCGCGTATGCGCCGTAAATAATGCATTGTCTATGGGGCCGGCGGGCAGCGCCCCCACCCCCGGACCCCCCCCTTATTCAAGCCGTATTGAGGGCGGGATCCGTCCCCCAAATACGGCTTGAATAAGCCATGTGAACCAGGCCTAAATGTATTTCATTGATATTTTATAAAGCAAAGGCTTATGGGAAAAGAGCTGAGGAGCTCCACAGCGCACTCTATTGGATGTAGTTATCCTAAGTTCACATGTAGCTCGCAGGAGCTTTATGCAAACCAGTCAGTGAGGTCTGAATGGCAAGTAAACCCTCACACCAACCAATTTATTGGTTCCTCTTCTCAAGGAGAGATTTTTTCCCCTTTCGAAGCCACTCTTGCCTCTCACCCAGCCAACCAGGAAGTTCTACACTGCACTGACGAGGGGCAAATACCCCGAAACAGTTGTCTGTAGTTGAACTTAACTGGTTTGGCTCAAATCCCTTTCACATTGCTAGGCTCCTGCGAGCTACATGTGAACTGAGGATAACTACATCCAATAGAGTGCGCTGTGGAGCTCCTCAGCTCTTTTCCCATAAGCCTTTGCTTTATGCAAAACAGTGAGGTCTGAATGGTAAGTAAACCCTCACACCGACCAATTTATTGGTTTCTCTCCTCAAGGAGAGATTTTCCCCCATTGATATTTTATGTGATAGAGCAACACAAAGTAGCAAGTATTTATGAAGCGCAAAGAAAATGATACGTGCTTTTCCAAGTTTTTAGAATCAAAAACTAATAAGTGTGGCGTGCATATGTATTCAGCCCCCCTTTAGATACAATGACAGCTGCAGTCTGTTGGGGGAAGTCTCTACCAGCTTTGCGCATCTAGAAGCTGGAATTTTTGCCCATTCTTCTTTGCAAAATAGCTCTAGCTCAGTCACATCGGTCGTTTGTGAACAGCAATTTTTAAGTCCTGCCATGGATTCTCAATGTGATTTAGGTCTGGACTTTGACTGGGCCATTTTAACAAATGAATATGCTTTGATTTAAACCTTTCCATTGTAGCTTTGGCTGTATGTTCAGGGCTGTTATCCTGCTGGAAAGTGACACTATGCCCCAGTGTCTAGTCTTTTGCAGCCTCTAAAAGTTTTTTCTCCAGGATGCCCTGTATTTAGCTCCATCCATCTTCCCACAACTATGACCAGCTTCTCAGCCCTTGCTGAAGCAAAGCCTCCCCACCACCATGCTTCACGCTATGGATGATGTCTTCAGGGGGGTGTGCAGTGTTGGGTTTCCGCCACACGTAGTTCACCTTCTTCCACATGCTTGCTGTGTACCCTACATGACTTTTTGCAAACAGGGCTTGCTTCCCCACAATGCTTTCCTCTTGCCACTGTTTCATAAAGACCAGATTTGTAGAGTACTTGACTAATAGTAGTCCTGGAAACAGATTCACCAACCTAAGCTGTGGATCTCTACACCTCTTCCAGAGTGACACTGGGCCTTGTGGCTGCTTTTCCAATTTGTGCTCTCTTTGTCTGAGTGGTCAGTTTACGTGGACGAACCATGTCTTGGTAGGTTATCATTTATGGATGATAGAACAGTGCTCCGTGAGATGTTAGAGCTTGAGTTTTTTTTTTTTTTTGGTTTCTTTTTAAACCTAACCCTGCAATACACTTTGCCACAACTTTATCCCTGAGCTATCTGGTGCGTTTTTTTGGTTTTCATGTTGCTGTTTGTTCACTAATGTTCTCTAAAGAACCTCTGAGGCCTTCCCAAAACACCTATAGCTATAGTTACTTAGAATAAATTGCCTATAGATGTACTCTATTTACTATTTAGGTGACTTATAAAGACAGTTGGTCACACTTTATCTTATTTAGGGGTATCAGAATACAGGGGGCTGAATACATCTGCACACCAAACTTCTGAGTTTTTTTAATTTGCAAAAATTAGGAAAAGCACATTTTAATTTCTTTACACTTCACAAATACTTTCTACTTTCTTTTGCTCATTCCCATAAAATATCAATAAAATCCATTTAAGTTTGTGGCTGTAACGTTTGAAAATGCGGGCCAGTTCAAGAGATAGGAAGACTTTTGCAACCCACTCTATCTAAAATTTTTTATTTATTTATCTTATTTACCTGTCGTCTTATTATTATTAATTTAACAATCTTCTAAGCTATGAGTTTTAGATTAAAGGGGTTTTGCCAAGAAGGGCTAAATTTGAGCCTTGAAAAGAGGGGCGTTGTGTTGCTGTGTTTAAAAAAAAACAAGTGCCTCCTCTGTGATGTCATAGCACCACCACCCCTGCATGTTTTGCTAAATCACAGAGAAGAACTATTGCGCACAAGTTAATGGGTTTTGTTTTATGCCTCTTATCTGCTCAGGAGAGATTAGCTCCGGGCAGGCAGCTTTCTTTCGTTCCTTCATGGACCAGTGAGCCAAGGGAGCGTCTGCATTTTTACTAAGATAATTACATTACAACCAGTGCATTCTCTATACAGGAGGCAAAGGATAATTTTTCCACAGCCCCTTCAAAGCTGCAGAGGAGGGGGGGGGAGAGTGAGAAGAAGGAATGCTCAGGGAGCATCTGCAATCTTTTACTCTGATAATTACATTAGAACTAGTGGATTCTCTATACAGGAGACAAAGACTTTTTTCCCCAGTCCCTTAAAAGCTTGTTCATGTTCCCTGCCAGGAGATAAGAAGTGCAGACAGGCCTGGTCGTGTCTAATGTAAACTCTCAGGTAACCAAGGGCATCTAATTAATGCTGTAGCTCTTAGAGGCTTCACTTTTTTAATGACATATTCTTAGGAAAGTGATTAAATACCCATTTTGGAGGATCCCACGTCAACATTACATGGTGGCAAAACCCCTTTAACATCTAAATATATCTTTATATTTTTTATCTTTTTTTGCTATCTTTTTTTTTAACAATCCTAGCTATCTTTTTAACTTTTTTTTAGCTTTTTTTTAGCTATCTCTTTTGCTTTATTTGTAGCTATCTTGGTTTTCTTTCTGTCCCTTTTTCTGCCTATTTTGCAGTCCAAAAATGGTTGCACGGCCTCTGCACTAGAGAACTATTAAAACCTAAAATAAACAAAAAAATAAAAAATAACAACATTTGACGGTTCTGCAGTAATCATTTCCATGGGGAAAAGAAACAAGTGTTGACAATTTAGAGGCCAATGTCAGGTTGACACCTGTAAACATAATGAGTGGTGATTAGGGTGTAGATTATTTGTGAAAGCGTCCAATTTTCTGCATGAATGACTCACAGAGCTGTAGCGGTGCAAAGCCAGATCACCACTTACATACAAAGTTCTTACCCTCTTTCAGGACTTTAATACAATAAAGGATAATATTAAAAACACACTGATGTAATTTTTTCTTCTTGAAGTACGTGGACTTATTTATAAAACATCTGGCTGCCATTGCCATATGACTTAGGATTCAGTTTGAAATTGTGGCCTAATTTGTCAGTAACAGGCGCCAAGATGATATAGCATGAAAAGTAATCAGCCAGGTTACACGCGGTCAGACTATTGTTGCATTGGTCTTGAAGTAATTGCTAATAGGTAGAGAATTATTTAGGCCACGAGGCTTAACAATCTAAGGTTCTGTTCACACTCAGGTATCGAGTTTTCATGTTTATCGCTCTATGGGCAGATCAGTTGCTCAGTGGTTAGCACTGTTGCCTTGCTTTTAGGGTCCTGAGTTCAAATTAGACCAAGGGCAACATCTGCATGAAGTTCATATGTTCTCCCTGTGTTTGTGTAGTATTCCAGTTTTCTCCCGCACCCCAAGAAACATTTTGATAGGTTAACTGGGAATTTAGAGTGCAAACTGGGAAATTGACTGATGACAATCCTCTTACAGTGCTGTGGAATCCATTTTTTTGGGTAGTAGAGTAGTAGACTATATGGGCGACATGTATGAACAGAATTTTGGCCTCAAAAAGCTGTAGTAGACCAGTTCTATAGATTTATGAACAGGTGTACTCCAAACTTTGGCGCGATAAGTGCCTTGGTACGGCGCCAAAGACACTTTTGAGCGCACCAAAGTTTTTGGGCGTTCTGGGCGCGTTTAGTACCACATTAGTAGAAGTAGACACATTTATGATTCTTTGACTCCAAAACTTTGGCACAGAACATTTAGAACAGCCAGAACAGGTTAAAGGTGGTGCCTGAGCCTGAGTTATCGTATTGGCACTACACTGCCCTTTATGTATGACCTGCAGAAGAACAGCCAGACCAGGGTAAACGTTGTGCCTGAGCCAGACTTGTGGTATTGGCTCTACACTGCCCTGTATGTATGACCTCCATAAAAACAGCCAGACAGGTAAAGGTGGTGCCTACCAGACTTGTGGTATTGGCTCTACACGCCCTGTATGTATGACATGCAGAAGAACAGACCAGGGGCAAGGTGGTTGCCTGTGCCAGAAATTGTGGTATTGGCTCAGACGCCCTGTATGGTATAACCTGCAGAAGAACAGCCAGGGTAAAGGTGGTGCCGAGGGCCCGACTTGTGGTATTGGCTCTATACTGCCCTGTAGTATGACCGCAGAAGAACAGCCAGACCAGGGTAAAGGTGGTGCCTGAGCCAGACTTGTGGTATTGACTCTAAAACTGCCCTGTATGTATGACCTTGGGAGAAGAACAGCCAGACCAGGGAAAAGGTGGTGCCTGAGCCAGACTTGTGGAAATTTGCTCTACACTGCCCTGTATGTAAGACCTGCAGAAGAACAGACCAGTGTAAAGGTGGTACCTGAGCCAGACTGGTGGGCTTGGCTCTACACTGCCCTGTATGTATGACCTGCAAAGAACAGACCAGGGTCAAGGTGGTGCCATTGCCAGACTTGTTTTATTGGCTCTAACTGCCCTGTATGTATAAAACCTGCCCGAGAACAGACCCAAAGGGGAAAGGTGGTGCCTGAGCCAGACTTGTGGTATTGGCTCTATACTGCCCTGTATGTATGACCTGCAGAAGAACAGCCAGACCAGGGTAAAGGTGGTGGGCCCGAGCCAGACTTGTGGTATTGGCTCTAACATGCCCTGTAAAGTATGACCCCGCAAAGAACAGACCAGGGTAAAGGTGGTGCCTGAGCCAGATTTGTGGTATTGGCCTACAAATGCCCGTAGTATGACTTGCAGAAGAACAGCCAACCAGGGTAAAGGTGGTGCCTGAGCCAGACTTGTGGTAATTGACTCTACCCCTGCCCTGTATGTATTTACCTGCAGAAGAACAGCCAGACCAGGTAAAGGGGTGCCTGAGCCAGACTTGTGGTATTAGCTCTTACACTGCCCTGTATGTATGACCTGCAGAAGAACAACCGGGTAAAGGTGGTGCCCGAGCCAGACTTGTGGTATTAAACTCTACACTGCTCCCGTATGTATGACCTGCCAGAAAACAGACCAGGGTAAAGGTACTTGCCAGACTGTGGTATTGGCTCTTCACTTGCGCCCTATGTATGACTGCAGAAGAACAAACCAGGGTAAAGGTGGTGCCTGAGCCGACTTGTGGTATTGGCCAACAACGCTTTTGTATGTATGAACCTGCAGAAGTAACATCCAGACCAGGTAAAAGGGGTGCCTTAGCCATACTTGTGTATTGGCTCACACTGCGCCCGAAAGGTATGCCTGGAAAAACAGCCAGACCAGGGTAAAGTGTCCCGACCAGACTTGTGGTATTGGGGTCTACAAGCCCTGTATGATGACCTGCAGAAAACACCAACCAGGGTAAAGGTGGGCCTTAGCCAACTTGGGTATTGGCTCTACACTGCCCTGTATGTACGACCTGCAGAAGAACGACCAGGGTAAAGGTGGTGCCTGAGCCAGACTTGTGGAAATTAGCTCTACACTGCCCTGTATGTATGACCTGCAGAAGAACAGCCATACCGGGGTAAAGGGGTGCCTGAGCCAGATTTGTGGTATTGGCTCTACACTGCCCTGTTGTACGACCTGCAGAAGAACAGCCCAAAGGTAAAGGTGGTGCCTGAGCCAGACTTGTGGTATTGGCTCTTCACTGCCCTGTATGTATGACCTGCAAAAGAACAGCTTCATGCATTCTGGCGCAGTCTATACTGCCTTAAAGCTATTTAAAACTGGTCTATCTGCGCCAGAATTCATACATGTCGCCCTACGAGTCTAAACATTGCCAGTTGACCTGCTTTATTTGATCTTCTTTTGTGGTGATCATTTTTAAAGCCATGGACCACCTACAGCCTAATAAATTTAACCCTCCCCTTCTAGTGACGTGTTGCATAAGTTCTGGCATTTTCCAGATGCTACTGTAGCCTGTATCTAAAATTGCATAAAATAGTCTTTAATTAAAAATGTATTTGTACTTCTGGCTTGTATGTGGATCGATGTGTTTTAAATGGCAACAGACTATGAAAAATCTTATTAACCTGCAGTTAGTAAAAAACTAAAGGGGTTGATTGGCTGCAGTAGTGACTAGTCATTGATTGCCATCAACATTCAGAGCCTTCACGTCTGAATGGTGATGTTGGGTAATGTCACGTGACTGCTGTGTAATCAAGGCTAAGGTACTACGCTGACTGCTGGAAGCCAGGAGACAATAAAAAACCTAGGGAGAGGACTGATAGAGGCATCGCTGGAACAGCGGTCGATACAGAGGGTTGGGATGATGCCCTCTCCCAATATGCTTTGAGAAAGCGTCAGTGTATGCGAAACGGCCGTAGGCCTTCACATGTGTTTGTTTCCCTGTCCGATGTTATGAAGTTTTGAAGGCATAAAAAATGCTAAAGGGAAGATTGGTGAGTGCCGCTCTCATTCTGTTTAAAAGGATTATTGCTACGGGACTATTCTTTGATTTAAAAGCAGAGCACCACCTCTTTCTATGTTATACATGGGTTAATGGATTCAATGTATTAAGAAGGATTGTATGCTGCTTATGTTGGAGCAGTGCCGCTAGAGTATTACTCTTTGTAGTGAACAACTGCTCCCCAAATGTTGAACCTTGATACTTGGTTTTATTGAAAAGCTAAATTGTGTTCTTTTTTATTTAGCTAAACCTTAAAGAGAACCTTCACACTAGGTTTTTCCCCCACCTTGCTGAGGGCAGCACAAGCTAGTGTCAGACCTGCTGTTTCCAGCACTGTGTCCCTTATTCTTAAATGCTGTAGTTTTCGTGTTTTTAAATTTGCTCAAATCGGGCAGTTTTCAGCCAGAAGAGTCATTCGAAGAGTCCTTCAGAGTGTCAGTTTTTTTAAAACCGGGCCAATCGGAGGCTAACCCCCCCACCTCAACTAACAAACCTATTACTGTGAATAGGTAGAAACATGTGAAAAAACTGTCATGGCGGAGCTAGTCTTTGGTGGGGGGAGCTAACACCTGCTCATAAATAAGATTTAAGGGGTAAATGCTCAAAAACTGCAGGGGATCTTACAAAAATACAGGGACACATTTCTGGAACAGCAGTTTGACACTGGTGATGCCCCTCACAAGGGGGCACAGCCCTATGTGACAGGTTCCCTTTAAAGGTTAAAGTCACGCTGGTTTTACATACACTCTTAGGCTATGTTCACCACGGCTTAAAATTGGGACGATTTCAGTCCGTAATTTGCGCCGTAGTGCGAATTACGGGCTGAATACGTCCCAATCATTACGGTAACCACAGTTCCTAGAGAACTATGGATTATGTCTCCCTCTCCCTGCTCGGCGAATACGCCGCGGGGGAGATGTGACAGTGCAAATTACCAGGGGGTGTATACGTGCCGCTGGTAATGAAAGTCTATGGGCCGGCGAGATGCTGGCACCCCGCTCCCGCTCCCGTCCACACGGCGTAATAAGCCGTGTGAACATATCCTTAGGGTATGTTCACACGGTGTACAAACGCATCCAAAAGTGCTGTGTAAAACGCATCCAAAAGTCAGCTGCCTGTTTGGATGCGTTTTGGCTGCAGCAAGAGCGCTCCCTATAGTTTTATATAGGGCGTCTGCTGCGTCTTTCGGATCGAGAATTGACATAACATTTCTTTAAATGGATCCGAAAGACGCAGCACAAAGATGCATGTAAACACACATTGGCGATCACTCGTCTGAACGTCGATGCGTGTTTTTCATTGAAAGCAATGTAACTCACACTGCACATTATTAGATGCGTTTTTGGGTCCGTTTAGGGTCCGAAACACGGATCCAGAAACGCATCTAAAAATGGATCCAAAATCGGATCCAGCACACCGTGTGAACGTAACCTTAGCAGTGAGGGTTAAGTAGTAGAAATGGTTTCTTAGATGCCGTGGGGTGTTAATAGTTACAACCTATCTAAAAGTCGAGTATTTTCACTTGAGGGAGAAAGGGTGATTGGAGGTGTTCCGACTGCTGGGAGCACTACTGATAAACCAGCTTGGCTATCTTAAGCAGTCCCATAGTAATTGTAGGATTCCTACCAGTCACAGAAATGAGGGTCCTGAGTGCCCCTATTGAAATGGAGTGTTTGAGTTTATGCAGTGCCGCTCCATAAAAACTCTATACTACTGCCTATGTTTGCTAAGCTATCTTGATCACTAGGGTTCCCTGCTACTCACTGATCAGTTAACTTGCATGCTGGTGATAGGACAGGTAAGTTGTTATTGTGGGACTGCGCAGGTGCATTTTAAGAACCATTACAACTTGTAATTATAATGACATTTTTATATTGAAGGTAACCATATGAATTTGTGGCTCATGATTTGATGACCAGAATATTGTATAGTCATGGAACTAATATTTTTCTTTTCTCTCCTTACATCTCACAGATAGTGAACCTTATAGAAGAAACCGGGCACTTCCACATCACAAACACAACATTTGACTTTGACCTTTGTTCCCTTGACAAAACCACAGTCCGTAAATTACAGAGTTATCTAGAAACGTCCGGGGCATCTTGAGGGTACGGTTTGGACCTGTCTACGTGGACAATGCAAAAGACTGAAGTCAATGGAATAGCTGAACTATTTATAACTGTTCAGGATAAATTAACAAGATTTGGACCCTGCAGAGAACAACCTGAGGAAAAATACTCCCTTGGATGATTTTCACTCTTCCTGTTGCTTCTTCTGCCCATGGGATACTATGAACCACAAGTAAAGAAGGATAATCCTTCACATTAAATATAAATTTTGTAGATTAACCCTGCAAACCATTTAAAAAAAAAAAAAAAAAAAAAGACATGCACAACATTACTTCTTTCATGAACTAAGGTGTTCAGTATCATGTGTTGCCATGTGACACACGCGTTTGAGCACACACACTGCCTTACTACGTGACTGATCTATTTATTACCGCATATCTAGGTTCCAAACATCAGTGTGGGAATGACACTACCAGATGCTAGTAGGTCCATTACGTACATCCTAAAATACATGCTCCATTTTTTGAGCAAGACTGCCGTCAGAAACTTCGTGACTAATCACCAGAACATTTCTTCGCTCACTCAGCAAATACTTGGTTTCTATTTCTACTGGTTTAAGAAAGGCTTGCCACAAATAGACCCAGAGGTGTGGGTCAAGCTGAATTCACCATCATCTTTGCTTGATTCCATCACATCGTCGTAAGGATCTTCCACAAATGCCCCAAATGCGTTGTGAAATAGTTGGATGTCCTGATTGAAAATAATAGGCTATGGGATGATCTGAGTCTTGCAATGTTTGTCTATTCGATTCAATGTGCTTGTGTCTTTCTCAATGTTTTTCCTCTCCTCTGTAATATTAAAACTGTTATCTAGTTGAATGAATATATATATCTATCCCTATATATATAGATATATAGATATAGATATATATTCATATTCTGCACTATACACAGCTTTTCTCAAAACAGAGGCAGTCTACAGATTCCTTGTTGAAAAGGACCTTGTCCTGCCGTGTACTTGTCTAATGATGTAGAAATTTCTTCATTTGGGACTATTTATTACAAATCTTCACTGTCTTTGGCTGACAGTTACATTAATTATTGCTACCATGGACAAAATGGCATTTGATATTTAGTTTTTTTTATGTTCACCTCTTTGTTTATGGTTGCTAATGTCAACTTTTTTCTATTTGGAAATTAAATTCTCTTTCCATAAAAAATATACAGTAATTTTGTTTCGGGATCAATGTTTTTTTGGAGTCCTGTCAGGATGCCCATTGTATTGTTTACATATCTATGTATGTTGTCCTATATTAAGGAAATCTATAATTATCTATTTTTTCATTTCCTTTTAGTCTCCTTCCCCCTAAAATCCCCAATTCATTTCCTCAATTGTCCTTGATTTACTTCCATCATGAGTAAGATTTTCTATAATTTAATAGAAACACACTGGCTTCTGATTCTGCTTCTAAATGAATTGTACAGTTGGGATGTGCAGTAATCGAACATATGGGGCATTGATGAAACCTGTTGCACAGGTTGTGATGAAATTATGCAAAATCCCAAGCAATTAACCACATGATTTGGTTTCCATCCATTGTCATTTAACAAAGCAAAATATTTTCTGGAATGTTGTTTGTGAAAGTTTTTTTTAATTATTATTGTGCATGTACTGAAACTTGAAGAAAAGGGTAAAGTATTTACCACCATCAGACGCACTGTTCTGCGCTTTGAATGGCATTTTAGCAGATTGAAATTTGGCTTAACTTGGTTTTATTTACATTAAACCAAGATCTTCATCGTCCCATTCCAGCTGATTCATTGCCGAGAAGGACTGTTGGGAATGGCTTAGCATTGCCAGCTATGCTTTCACATGTCACCCTATTTTATAGTGACATGTAAACTGTGTTTCTTAAGTCAGGGTTTTCTAGAGCATGGAATATAGTCGGCTCATACTTTTGTAAACTAACCACTGTATTATAACTTAAAGGAACATTCCCAACTTGCCATTACACTGAAGATGTGTAAGTCTTACTGTCAAAGATTTGCATCTAGTTACTTTATGATTGTCCGTTCCGTTGCAATCCTAATAGGACAAAAACGGCACTCTAAATGCATTCTGCATATATTTATAATAATATAGATATATATATATTATTATATATATATAAATAATATGTATATAATATATAATATATATAACACATATGCACAGTTGAGTCACATTGTTATGACCATCAGCTTATATCCAGAATAAACGGCATGTGCCGCACGGACAGCAGCTGACTACTTCCTACACCTGCGGGAGAGTGCATGGGGAGGATACATAGAGTGAACATGACAGGTTGGGTTCAAGTCTGGGGAATTATGGGGGCCAAGGTACTACCTAGAAGTCTTGGTCACGCTCTTCCTAACCAATGTCGGACATTCCTAGCCATGCAACACTTCGCATCGAAGATCCAGTCCCCAGGGACGGTGAACCACATGTATGGGTGTACATCATCTCCAAGGATGCATACCCACATTGGTTGAGAGCACCTTCCACACGGAAGAGTGGCCCATAGAATGCCATTCGAACTTTTTCTGGACTATAACGCTGCAACCACCAGCTTGTGGTCTTTCGGCAATGATGGCAGGTTGTTTGTTCTCTGGTATTTCTCGCCTGACATATCAACGTCTGTTCATTTGATGAAACAGAAAATGTGACTCATCTGAGAATGCGCCCTATTTGCCAGTTAGCAGAGGTCGTATTCTGATACTGCCATTACAATTTAAGCCTTTCTGCCAATGTAACTTAATTAGCATAGGTGCAGTGACCTTTCCGTCTGCTCCGGAGCCCCACATTCGGTAGGGTTCAATGAACTGTTGTTCTAGACACAAGTAGTCCCTTGGTTTATTTTGATGATGAGCTGCTCCACTGTTACATATAGGTTTGCCCTTGTGCACCTTCATAGCCAAGGTTCAACTCCCTCATCAATGGCGCACACTGCTCTACGCCGCTTATTCACGCCGCTTATTCACGATGGTGCCATTTGTCCACTCTCAATAAACTTACACAACAGCAGCACGAAAACAGAATAAAAACTGCGCAATTTCAGAAATATCGCCATCTTTGGTGTGAAATCCAATAATCATACCCTTTTGTAACTCTGATAAATCCCCCCTTATATCGCACACCTTTTATACCCACCAAACCAGCTCATGACATGACTTTTTTTCATGAACAACATGCTTCCGTGAATAGGAAGTGGTCATAATAATTTGACTCGATTGTGTATATTTTATATACTACCGAGAACGCAAGTGGTGATGCTGGAAATAATCCGTCTGATTCTTCAAATACCTATATCTGCTGTTTGTAACACTGTATCCATCTATGTCGATTAACAGCCCGAGAACCTGCAGAAACTTTGAAATTTAAGGTCAATGTCTATGGCAATTGTACAACACTGAATAACATAATAACTGCACTATTGGTCAAAGATTCTGGCCTGACTACATGTGTATGCTTAGGAGATGCAGTATATTACACAATAGTCAGTAGAGACACCTTGCCTACAACTGTATTTTTACTCTTTTCTGTACTGCAGTCTTCTCATTCCTTTTAGGTTCCAATAGGTATGTGCCACATTTTCAATTTTTTATTTTTCGATTAATGTATAATTGGTGTGGATATGTCTTATTATTGTATTCCAATAAGATATTTTTTTCCTGTTTCTTTCAGCCCAAAGAGTTATTTTTGTATTTTCTTTTTTTCTTTCTTGTATGTTTTTAACATGGGAGGATTGGAGTTGCCCCCACAATGAACAAGTGTACTTTCCAGTAATGTTATGACTCTATAGGATGATTGGCATGAAGCATACTTGAAATAGTTTGTTGTATAGTTCACATCTCAATGTGCAATTTATATCAAGGAAAGCTTAAAACTTCAAAATGACGCATGTGTGTTGTTTTTGTTTTACTGTTACTTGGTTGACATTTATGTTGAAGTGTATAGAATTATGGAAACAACCTAGCATTTTGACTAATTGATGCACAATCTACATGGTACATACTGTCATTATTAAACCAATGCATATATATACTTTGGTCCATAAATAACTTTTGTAACTTTTGAACCAGTGAAATTAATTTATGGGATCGTGCCCTAATCTTGTTTCATATAAAAGCAACAACACAACGATCCATGTTTTCTGTTATGTTTCGGACAGAAAAAAGTCCTGCGTCATCACCACTATTTACAGCATTACGGTGAATAATGGATCTACTAGTACAAGTCGTACATCATACCACATACTGTGCATCTAAGTTACACATTGTAACTTTCAACAATGAGGTAAGTATGAAACGACTTCTCGCCGTAAAATTAGATATATAATTATGCTCTCAACAAACTTCACTGAATTCAACCCCAAATATATAGATATAAAACTTTTAATTATAATAATCAATTACAAAATAAATGCCAGGAACACATAAATAGAACAAGAGATGAAAAATAGTACCACGTATACCAAAACATAGTATACATAAACCGTGTATATATACTTACAATATCATGTGGATGTTCAAATGAGGTCAGTTGTCCAATTTTGATTCACCAAAATACAAAACATAACAACAAACAAGATACCAGAATATCAAATTTTATTTCATCACATAAATCAGACAAATATATTTACACTATAAGGTTGTCAGAATTAAAAAAAATTAAAAACATCTAAAAACCACAATTTGACCGATTTACACAGAATGGCATTTCTCCAATATGCATCAAAAACAATAATTTAAATAAATCACACTATATGGAGAAATCAGAAATATATAAAATAAGGTTACAATCAATGGATAATGTATAATAGATTTACCCCTAAATAAATAATATATGACCAATCAAACTAAATCATAAATAATGATTTGAAATTAAACTATGGGAGATACGCCATCCAGGAATAGGTCAAGAGCCTCGACGTGCATTTCGCCGTCCTGCTTTCTCAAGAGGCTAAATACAAAACATCATATGGGTCCATATATACAAACAAGTAAATAACCCCTATGTTTCTATTGGCCAATAGAAAAAGACAATTGCATAGACATGATATCAATAAATATAACTTGCACATGATTTAAAGGAGAGAATGACATACATGGCGTCCGGAAATAGCAGTGTGTGCATATGCAGCACAAAAGAAAAGAGCCGTGCAGGCACAATAAGTTACAATGAAGCCCGGTCCGTCATATGACATAAGGGAAACGGTTCCACATCAATTCTACCGCGATGTCAGCAAAACATAAGAGAAGAGCAGCACAGGCGCAATGAACTACAATGAAGCCCAGTCCGTCATACAACACAAGGGAAACGGCTCCACATCACTTATACCAACGATGTCAACAAAACATTGTACAAAAAGCATGCCCACCCCACATACAAAGGCGCATTACAGCACAATGGAGCCCGAACCACCAGAAAGTCCACAGGAAACATGCCAACACATCAGAAACCATGCACACATGGCAAACAAAAGGCATGTTTATCCCACACGAGACCAGCGGACAATAACCACAAAATAAACACATGGCAACAAATCCTACTAAACTGACTGACACTGCCAAAAAGTTGACCAAAGCATAATACTGTCTACAGAACTCATCCATCAGACAATGGCCATATAAAATAAAGCAAATCACAAAACGTCAAAACATAGGATTATACCAAAGGAAAAGTGAATAAATACAAGGAGGAAAAAAAGAAAATTATTTTTAAATGTATTATAAATACCCATGTATAAAATTCTATAATTATTATTAGTAAAGTACAAAAAGATACATCAAGTATCAATAATTATAACAAGTGAATACATATAAAGTGAAGCTAAAACCTCACCCCCCCAAAAAAATACACAATAACCCTATATCTCACAGAGCTCAGCTCCCCTCCTCTATCATATAACCCTATATATCACAGAGCTCAGCTCCCTCCTCTATCATATAACCCTATATATCACAGAGCTCAGCTCCACTCCTCCATCATGTAACCCTATATACCACAGAGCTCAGCTCCTCTCCTCTATCATATAACTATATATCACAGAGCTCAGCTTCTCTCCTCCATCATATAACCCTATATATCACAGAGCTCCTCTATCATATCACCCTATATATCACAGAGCTCAGCTTCTCTCCTCTATCATATAACCCTATATATCACAGAGCTCAGCTCTTCTCTATCATATAACTCTATATATCACAGAGCTTGGCTTCTCTCCTCCATCATATAACCCTATATATCACAGAGCTCAGCTCCCCTCCTCTATCATATAACCCTATGTATCACATAGCTCAGCTCCCCTCCTCTATCATATAACCCTATGTATCACATACTCAGCTTCTCTCCCCCATCATATAACCCTAAAAACACAGACTCACTTCTCTCTCTACATAAACCCATAATCAAGACTCACTTCTCTCCTAACCAATAACCCTATATATCACAGAGCTCAGTTTCTTCCTCTATCATAAAAACCATATTATAACCCAAAAAAGGGTGTGCCCCGGTCGTCTCTCTCTATCCCCAAAAAGACAGAAGAAAGAAAAGGGGGGGCAGATGGGGCGCACAAAATAGTTAATAAGTTCCACCAAGATGAACCTAATAATATATAGCTCACCTGAGCTTGTTGACAAGGAGGTACAACTCATACAAGACCCTCAAACGTACTTCACATCACTGCCGTACCTCCAATTCACTCGTACTCCCCACACCCAGGGAAAAAGGGACAAATAAAACCTATATCTTTCGGATCACCAGTACAAGACTTGGATGAAGGGTATAACAGCGCTCGGATGAAAAAAAAGAGTCTTTCCGTTCACTTAATGGAAAGATAAAACCTCACATCCCCGAAAAATTTTATTTTTTAAAAAATTAACAATAAAAAAAAAACCAAATTTAAAAGAAGCCTCCGCGTTTCGCACGCCCATCCGTGTTTCCTCAGGATTTTTAAACTGTGAAAATACACACTAGATAAAATCTTTACAAACCCCCCCTTTCTTTAATTTAACCAGTCATACCCTTGACAAAATTATATTAACCATTAATCCGTCACCGCACTAATCAAAAATTTAAAAAACTTTTTTACTTACACAAACAAATAGTTAGCTTGCTGGAAATAAAACTCCAAATCAAAACCCTCATTTAAAATCATCGATCGTATTTCATTCCGCCCCAAACAGCCGAATCCGCGCTCTGCCGGGAAACGGAAGTCTAAATTCCATAGAAAGGGGAACTGCGGCTCCCTGTCCGTGCTCTAGCTCAAAAACCCCGCACTCCATGCCAGTACTTTCAAAGACAGGGGGCATTGCCCGGAGCCCCTTTTACCCATATTTAAAAGGGACGGACAAATTTTTACAGATAATAAACATACACCCTGGGGGCTGATTATAAGTTCCCATAACAAGAAAGATAAAAAAGATAAATGTTAATAAAAGTGAATAAAATATTAATAAAAATTCACTGTATGACCTCTTGGGGCCCCATTTAAACCTGCTGGGCTCAATTTGGGTTTTAAATTTGAAAATCCAGTAATATTTCTTTTTTTAAACAAGCCGAATCTATCTGGATATTCTCCGGGAAAAAAATCTATTGGGGTTTTCCTTCAAATCGAACCCCTTTTTAGCAATTTTTATCTAACGGCCTAGGAACGTATAATTTATTATTCTTATTAATACGAATCTATGGTTTTTTCATTTTCCCCTTGAAGCTTAGTGACGTTCCCCCACATACGCTTCGGCACTACAAGTGATCAATAAACCACGAGGAGATCTACAATTTAGATGGCCCTTAAAACTTTAAAATTTTTCTCTTGTAAAGTTAGACACAAATTCTGTACCTTCCTGCAACATATTACAGCACTTACAAGTGGGATATTTACACATTTTTACACCTCCATCTTGTTCTTTTTCTTTATTATTACTATCGGACTTCTGTTGTTCTATATTTCTCTGTCGTGATGGAGCGACAATATTCCTTAGGGTCTTAGCTCTCCTATATGTTATTCTTGGTCTTAAAGGGATCTGATCTTTTAAGACAGGGTCCAATCGTAGGATCCCCCAATGCTTTTTGAAAATAGAATACACTTCAGAATGTTATGATGAGTAAGATGTTATGAAGTCATTTCTAAACTGTTCCTCTTCACTCACTATTTTCTTTGAGAAGACGTAGTCTCTTTGCGATTTTTTTGAAGCTCTAATCCTTGCTTCTTTTATAAGTGATTTAGGGTAGCCCTTCTCTCTGAATCTTTCAGAGAGGACTAAAGCTTGTTCTTGAAAAATATTGTCTACAGTACAATTTTTGCGTATACGTCGGAACTGCCCGAACGGCACATTCCTTGTCCACTTTTTATAATGATTACTGGTAAAATGTATAAAATTGTTAGAATCCACTTGTTTAAAGTGCGTTTTCGTGCAGATTCTCCCATTTTCATGGTATAGATTAAGATCTAAAAAATTAATGTCCTTTTCATTGATAGTGGAAGTAAGAGTAATCCCTGCTGAGTTGGTGTTCAAATCATTTAAAAAATTGGTAGCTTCCTCTAATGTGCCATTCCATATAAAAAACAAGTCATCTATAAATCTTTTGTAGTAGATGATCCTCGATGTATACCTATTATAGTCGGACAGAATATATAAATCCTCGAAGTGGCCCATAAACAGGTTGGCCAGCAATGGGGCAACCCTTGTCCCCATCGCCGTGCCAACCTGCTGATGGTAATGGGAACCACTGTATTCAAAAAAGTTATTCTTGAGGATAAGGTTAAGCCCTTCCAATAGGAATGACCTTTTATTGTCGGGTATATTCACATCCTCCTCTAGGTACAAACTGACTGCTTGGACACCTAGGGCGTGTTTAATATTAGAATATAGGCCCACGACGTCCATAGTCAGAAAGGAAAACGAGTCTAACCACTCTATCTCTGTCACATCCCTAATGATGTGGTCAGAATCCTTCAGGTAACTTTTCAGGGACATCACATATGGTTGAAAATGAATATCTAAATACTTGGACAGATTAGAAAGTGCAGAGTCAATCCCCGAGACTATGGGTCGCCCCGGTGGATTGACTACACACTTGTGGACTTTCGGAAGATGGTATAAGAAAGGTCTTTTTGGATTCTTAATAATCAAACTGTCCAATTCTTTCTGATTTATTATACCTTCTGCATGGGCCCCTCTCAAAAATGTCACAAGGGACTCTTGTAGGGTTAAATAAACACTTTCATTCACCTTGTGATAATATTTAGTGTCTTCTAAAATTCTAAGGGCTTCCCTTTTATATGTTTCAGTATTCTGTACCACTATCGCCCCTCCCTTGTCCGCACTACGTATGGTTATAGCCACATTTTCTTTTAGGGTTTTTACCCTCCTCTGCTGGGTATATGTTAAATTCCCCCTTTTGGGCAGTTTCTTCTTAATATTTCTCAGGTCATCCATAACTAACTGATTAAAGAGCCCTATATGGTTCCCCTGGGCCCAGATGGGGTAAAATTTAGACTTGGTAGGGAGAACAGATTTTTCTCCCGACTCATGATGTTTAATTGTACTGTTTTTGTGTTTATTTTCTTGTATGATAAAATGCCTTCGCAAGGTGAGTTTTCTAATGTACTTTTGTAAGTCTCTAAAAACTTCAAATGAATCTATACCATTATCAGGGCAAAAATTGAGTCCTTTCTGTAATACATTATTTTCTTCCGGGGTAAGGGTATAATCAGAAAGATTGAATATTTTGACTAGGGAGGTTTTTATATTTTTTCGATTCTGTTTTTTTTTGGAGTCTGAATTTATCAAGCCTCCTCCTACTGCTCGGGCGGCCTCTTGCTCCTCTTTTAGTAACTTTCTTTTTCTTGTTGTTCCTGTGGGGACTATCGGAGTTAGAAAGATTTCTTGTGTTCCCTTGTGTATGGTTAGGTTGGGGTTGAGACCTAAAAAAGACAAGTTGGCTGGATTGTTCTGAGCCGAAGGTATTGAATCATTTTCTCCCCCTGATATAACAATGTTTCTCTCTTTCTGAGTAGACAGATTGGGTGTTAAGGGTAGGAAACTATTGTCTAAGGAAGTGAAGGAATCGTTGGAATCTATAGTGTTGTCATTTTTTAGATCTTAATCTATACCATGAAAATGGGAGAATCTGCACGAAAACGCACTTTAAACAAGTGGATTCTAACAATTTTATACATTTTACCAGTAATCATTATAAAAAGTGGACAAGGAATGTTGCCGTTCGGCAGTTTCCGACGTATACGCAAAAATTGCACTGTAGACAATATTTTTCAAGAACAAGCTTTAGTCCTCTCTGAAAGATTCAGAGAGAAGGGCTACCCTAAATCACTTATAGAAGAAGCAAGAATTAGAGCTTCAAAAAAATCGCAAAGAGACTACGTCTTTTCAAAGAAAATAGTGAGTGAAGAGGAACAGTTTAGAAATAACTTCATAACATCTTACTCATCATAACATTCTGAAGTGTATTCTATTTTCAAAAAGCATTGGGGGATCCTACGATTGGACCCTGTCTTAAAAGATCAGATCCCTTTAAGACCAAGAATAACATATAGGAGAGCTAAGACCCTAAGGAATATTGTCGCTCCATCACGACAGAGAAATATAGAACAACAGAAGTCCGATAGTAATAATAAAGAAAAAGAACAAGATGGAGGTGTAAAAATGTGTAAATATCCCACTTGTAAGTGCTGTAATATGTTGCAGGAAGCTACAGGATTTGTGTCTACTTCTACAAGAGAAAAATGTAAGATTAAGGGCCATCTCAATTGTAGATCATCCTACGTGGTTTACTTGATCACTTGTAGCTGCCAGAAGCAGTATGTGGGGAGAACGTCTACTAAGCTCTCGCAGAGGATGAACAACCATAGATTCAGTATTAATAAGAATAATAAATTATACAGTCTCCCTAGGCACGTAATAGATGAACATGCTAATAAGGGTTACGATTTGAAGGTACAGCCAATAGATTTTATTCCGGAGAATCATCCAGATAGACTTCAGGCTCTGATTAACAAAGAAATATACTGGATTTTCAAATTAAACACATTGAGCCCAGCAGGTTTAAATGAGGCCCAAGAGGTCATACAGTGAATTTTATATACATATTTATTCACTTTTATATAACATTTTATCTTTTTTTATCTTTCTTGTTATAGGGAACTTATAAACTCAGTACCAGGGTGTACTGATATATTTATCTGTAAAATTTGTCCTGTGCCTTTAATATAGGTAGAAGGGCTCCGGCGCAATGCTCCCCTGTGCTTCAGATAAAGTACTGGCATGGAGCATGCGCGGTATGAGCTAGAGCACGGACAGGGATCCCGCAGTTGCCCTTTCTATGACGTAGACTTCCGCTTCCGGCAGAGCGCCGGCACTTCGGCATGCTGTGGCGGAATGAAATACCGCATCAGATGACTTCTCTAAACATGTAAGTGTATGATTATGGAGCTATTATATTCCAGCAAGCTCAACTATTTGTTTGTGTAAAGTAAAAAAGTTTTTATAAATATTGATTAGTGCGGTGACGGATATAATGGTTACATATAATTTTGTCAAGGGATATGACTGGTTAAATTAATGAAAGGGAGGGGTTTGTAATGACTATTTATCTAGTGTGTATTTTCACACATGTTTAATCTCCTGAGGAAACACGTGATGAGGCGTGCGAAACGCGTAGAGGCTTCTTTTTAATTCTGATTGTTTTTATTGTTCATTTTTTAAAAATAAAAATTCTCATGGTACTGATGAGGATTTGACTCTTTCCATTAAGTGAACGGAAAGACTCTTTGTTTTACATCACGAGCGCTAGTTATACCTTCATCCAAGTCTGTAACTGGTGATCCAGAAGCAGATATAAGGTTTTATATAACCCTATATATCACAGAGCTCAGCTTCTTTCCTCTATCATATAACCCTATATATCACAGAGCTCAGCTCCTCTCCTCTATCATATAACCCTATATATCACAGAGTTCAGCTTCTCTCCCTCTGTCATATAACCCTATATATCACAGAGCTCAGCTTCTCTCCCTCTATCATATAACCCTATATATCACAGAGCTCAGCTACTCTCCCTCTATGCTTTCCTGCTCTCAGATAGAGCAGCATGAATTGCTTGACAGTTTTACTTTAGCTCCTTACTGACATTTGATATACTGGTACATCATAATGCCAGTAAGTGATTATGAAGTGGGCTCACTCGCTGAGCCCTCTCCATATGCAGCACATACCAGCTGATTATAATACAGCTGACACCCACTGGCTCTGATCCCTGCTGTTTAAACTTCTAAACACAACAGCGATAGTCTCATCTGAATGAAGAGCAGTGCTGCACACCGTTGAGATTGTAAGGTACTGATCGTTTACCATGGAAGCCTAAAGATGGTTTCCATAGCTGCTGTGTAAGCGCCTTTCTTCCTACCTCTGACAGCAAGTAATAAAACCGCCATTTTGGTACACCATTCTGCATTATTTATATATTATATTATTTATATAATGCAGAAGCGTATGCAAGTGATCTCACCCTCTAGTGATCAAGTACCCTAGGGAGACTGCATGATAAAAGTATACAAAAAGTACCAAACTCCGTAAACAACCTGGTAAGCAAGCCCCTTTAAATAGTATAAAGTACAGCAAAAAAAAGGAATGAAATAGTCATAAAACTTAAAGGGGTTTTCTCATCACTAGCTTTCACAGACTTGAGCTGTTTCTGTTTTCTACAGCTTTAAATCCAAGGACATGTCTCTCCTCCCTGTAGGTGTGTCTCTCCTCTCAGTAGGCATTTCTTCCCTGAAGACTGGTGACATCATCATTTTATGTGAGCAGTGGAAGCGAGAGGATTAGTGTTGAGCGTTTCTGACAACTATCATTATCGCTTCTATAGTCGATATCGTCAATTATCAAGACGATTTCCGATAGTCGATAACAGATTATCGCCGATGAACATTAAAGTCTATGGGAGAGCAACAAAACCTTCATTCTTACACCGAAACAGGGCTGGAGAAGCTGGAATTAACATCCACAACAGTAAACTGGATATATGCTACATCTTAGGCAACACAATTAGGCAACGAGAGTCACAGAAAAAAAAGTCAGACTATTCACTATCCCGGTCTTGTACCACAGCATGACCCTTAAACCTGCATGACCCACAAATTAAAAAGTGCCAGAAGGCAGTATTATTTGAACCATCATTTTACTTGAACTGGACATTGACTATCCCAGTCCTGGAACGCAGCATGACCCTTAAACCTGTCTGACCCACAGATTAAAAAATGCCAGAAAAAGGAGTCTTTCAACCACCATTTTAATTGAACTAGACATTGACTATACCTGTCCTTTACCGCAGCATGACCATTAACCTGTCTGACCCACAGATTAAGAAGTGCCGGAAAAAGGAGTCTTTGAACCACCATTTTAGTTGAACTGACATTGACTGCAGGGCCGGGATGACGGGTAGGCAGAGGTAGGCGATCGCCTAGGGCGCCTACCTCTGCCTGTCCCTAAGGGGCGCAGACAGGGGCCCCGTACCTCGCCGGGCTCCAGGCCGCTGCCGTGGACCTGGAGCGCTGTCGTCGGCCTCTTTAGCTGTATGTGCGTCCGCTGGACGCACATACAGCTGCGGTCTTCTGCGGAGCAAAGAGCGAGCGCTCCCTGCTCCGCAGACAGTGTCGGACCGGCTCCGGGTCCGACACAGCAGGGCCGCCGGGTCCTCATAGCGCTGAGGACTCGCCGCGGCCCCGTGCTGCTCAGCTGGGAGCAACGCGATGAAGTGATGTTATCGCGACGCTGCCTCTCCTCAGACGCACAGCCCGTCATAGGCTGTGCGGCCGAGGAGCATGCCGGCGCTGGAGGCGTTGCCTGAAGACGAGCGCGCAGCCAGGAAGCAGGTAAGGTAAGTATTAATGTTATTATTTTTACCAGCCTGAGTGCCCCTATATACCTGCCTGAGAGTGCCCCTATATACCTGAGTGCCCCTATATACCTGCCTGAGAGTGCCCCTGTATACCTAAATGACCCTATATACCTGCCTGAGAGTGCCCCTATATACCTGTCTGAGTGCCCATATATACCTGAGTGCCCCTATATACCTGCCTGAGAGTGCCCCTATATACCTGCCTGAGAGTGCCCCTATATACCTGAGTGCCCCTATATACCTGCCTGAGAGTGGCCCTATATACCTGACTGCCCCTATATACCTGCCTGAGAGTGTCCCTTATTACCTGAGTGCTCCTATATACCTACCTGAGTGCCCCTATATACCTGCCTGTTTGCCCCCTATATCTATATACCTGCCTGTGTGCCCCTATATCTATATACCTGCCTGAGTGCCCCCTATATCTATATACCTGCCAGTGTGCCCCCTATATATACCTGCCTGTGGGCCCCCTACATCAATATACCTGCATGAGTGCCCCCATATACCTGACTGTGTGCCCCCTATATTTATATACCTGCCTGAGTGCCCCCTATATCTATATACCTGCCTGAGTGCCCCCTGTATTTATATGCCTGCCTCTGTGCCCCCTATATCCATATACCTGCCTGAGTGCCCCCTATATCAATATACCTGCCTGAGTGCCCCCTATATCTATATACCTGCCTGTGTGCCCCCTATATCTATATACCTGCCTGTGTGCCCCCATATACCTGCCTGTGTGCCCCCTATATCTATATACCTGCCTGAGTGCCCCTATATCTATATACCTGCCTGAGAGTGACCCTATGTCTATATACCTGCCTGAGAGTGACCCTATATCTATATACCTGACTGAGAGTGACCTTATATCTATATACCTACCTGAGTGCCCTTATATTTATATACCTGCCTGTCTAAGGGGACAATAACTATATACCTGCCTGACTGATGGGGACCTATATATACCTGCCGAATTGAGGGGACATATATACCTGTCTAACTGCAGGGATCTATATAGCTTCCTATCTGAGGGAGCATATATACCTGTCTAACTGAGGGGACTTATATACCTATAATTAAGGAGTTGCTGGAAATGTGAGGATTCTAAGATATTTGTGTCCAATTCTGCAGGGACGAGTATTGGCCGGGAGAAATCAGCATGAAGGTGTGAACCGGATGGAGAAGAAAAGGGAAAGTGAACGACGCTGTGAGTCACTAAATGTAACAGCAGGGTAATCACTTATATTTCTGCAGAGCATCTACATACAACTAGTATCTACCACTATATGGTCACTGTATGGAGGTAATACACAGTCTGCAGAGCATCTACATACAACTAGTATCTACCACTATATGGTCACTGTATGGAGGTAATACACAGTCTGCAGAGCATCTACATACAACTAGTATCTACCACTATATGGTCACTGTCGGTAATATACATCTTCAGAACCTGTGTACAGCTGATAGTCACATGTGGGGGTCGCGTTTGGTCAGGGTCTGGCAGTATTATTTTAGCCTTAATAGTAATAGTTTTGGGTCTTGGTTTTGTAGGAGTGTTTTTTAGTAACAATCATTCATCCGGTAGATTTGCTCCATGTTTCGGTGGAATATTTGATGATTGTTATTTATAAGGTATTACACTGTCATATGGAGGTGAGCGATTTTGAAAAAGCAAATTTGTCAGGGCTGATTTTCATTGTACAGTGACTGCTGAGGAAATGGACAGGAGCTATGTGGAATATGCAGAAAATTAGTGACAGGACCTGGCGCAGGGGTGAGAGGACATAGTGTGGGGGGTGCAATTATTTCGGTAGCGAGGGGGGCGCCATTGACTGTACTTGCCTAGGGCACCAAAATGCCTTGTCCCGGCCCTGATTGACTATACCTGTCCTGGACCGCAGTATGATCATTAAACCTGTCTGACCCACAGATTAAAAAGTGCCAGAAAAAGGAGTCTTTCAACCACCATTTTAGTTGAACTGGACATTGACTACACCTGTACTGGACTGCAGCATGACCCTCAAACCTGTGTGACCCACAGATTAAAAAGTGCTGGAAGAAAGTAGTCTTTGAAGCAGTATTTTAGTGAAATGGACATTGACTATCCATATCCTGTAACGCAGCATGACCCCAAAACCCGAACAGGTGCCCTTATGGACCATCAGCAGAAAATTTCGCAATAAGAAATAAACTATGTTAAAAAAAACTCGTTTTCCAATACTGCTGCTGCTAGAGCTACTTGCCATTCTACTGGTGACATTGTTCCACCGTGACATTAGAATGTGAAGCAAACGAAACAGATGTCTCCAGTAGGTCAACGAGGCCTGTCTGAAAATCCTGCATTCTACTGTTAAGTGGGTTGGAGGAAATTACTGATCAAGGCCGGTGAGGCTGTAAACGTGGATCACGCAGGTTCAGCTGGCAGGGCCGGACTTACAGTGGGTGTGGTGAGAGCAAGGGCTGGCGTCCGTCATCTATTAACACGCAGGTTCAGCTAGCAGGGCCAGAGTTACAGTGGGTGCGGTGAGAGCCCAGGCTGGCATCCGTCATCCATTAACACGGCAAAAATTCCCTTATGACGCAGCAATGAAAACAGTCATGCTGAAGCAGAGTGTGGAAGTGGAAGTGTGAGCTAAAACCTCCAGCCTTCCTCAGTACACAGTCAAGACCTGGGTAGCGCTAGAGAAATGTCTGCCTCTACGAGAGCGATTGCCCCTCCGTATGAGTACGGACCAATTGAGCTTCACTTGGAAATGCTGTTGGTTGATGCTCCTGTTTCACCCAGGTGCCCTTTTTCTTGGCATTCTTTTTCTCATTTTACTCAACGTGTTGGAGGAAATTGTCTCTGTTCTTGGGGTGGCAAATGTGCTCCATCCACCATGTCCTCTGAATACCCTACATCTGTTCATGTCTTCCTGTACCTCCCTTGTACAATTCAGAGGAATATTTGTATCAGATATTTTGTACATGCATTTTTTTAGTAGTTTAATTCTAGAAAACACATTAGTTAAAATAGGATGGAATCCCACCACGTCTTTGTTTCTCTTTTTTTTTAATTGTATTAAACGGGTTGTCTCACTACAGGGATTGCTAGCTATGTTAAAGATCTTGCAAAAACAAGTCATTTTGCAATATGTGTCCATTAACAATGTCCTACCTATTCCTGTTTTTGACAGCAACATGCCCCCAAAAATTCAAAACATGACCCTTTGGCCACTCTTGACAATTGTGAAGAACAAATGTCTGTTAGAAACCACATTTTTTAGAATAGGACCTGTAGTATAGCTGTATTTCACAGCAACATGCCCCCAAAAATTCAAAACATGACCCTTTGGCCACTCTTGACAATTGTGAAGAACAAATGTCTGTTAGAAACCACATTTTTTAAAATAGGACCTGTAGTATAGCTGCATTTCACAGCAGCATGACCCAAAAAATTATAAAAATGACTTCTCAGCCACTGTTAAAAATTGTGAGGGAGAAATGCCACTTAGAAGCCACATTTCTGTTCCAAAGGACCTTGATTATAGCTGTATCTCACAGCACCATGACCCCAAAACCATTGACAGTGCGAAACATTTTAAAAATGAAGGGAATAAATGGAATACGTTTTTTTCATGAAACCATGTACAATTGGTGTCTCTTACAGTCTTCTCACCGCAAAACCAGCAAAATTACCTTGTGGGAACTGAGAATAAAAATTGCAGTAAGAAATTATCATTTTAAAATTTTTTTTCAAGAGGACCATTTCTTTTGAAGAGGAATGTGAAGTAGACTGGCAACTAATCGGTGACCTCGGCAATTCGGGCCACAACATCATCAGAGATCCATGCCTGATTCATCTTGATGAAAGTCAAACGATCAACATTATCTGTGGAAAGCCGGATGCATTTGTCTGTAATGACTTCTCCAGCTGTGCTGAAGGTCCGCTCAGATATGACGCTGGCTGCTGGGCAGGACAATACCTCTATGGCGTGGCGAGCGAGCTTGGGTCACTCATCCATTTTGGATACCCAGAAGTCGGTTGGGTCCGGAACATATCCAAAAACATCGGTGTTGAGACGCAGATAGTCGTGCACCATGATCTTAAGCTGGTCTCTGTGTGTTGTATGTGTGCCCTGCATTACATGTGTTGGTGAGGTGGTAAATAAAGATTGCCAGAGGTCACACATTAGGCTTTTGCCACAACGCTTACTGCTGCTGCTGCGGCTACTTGGCACGCTGCTGCTGTCACGTTGCTGACGTTTTTCCACCGTGACATTTGAAGAACGTGAAGCAGACACAACAGATGTATCCAGTTGATTAATCAGCACGGTCTCCAATTCCTGCATTTTACTCTCTATTTGGGTGGGTGGAAGAAAAGTGATGAGTTTTGCTTTGTACCGGGGATCGAGGAGTGTGACCACCCAATAACTGTTGTTCGGTTTGATGGCCTTAATGCGAGGATCATGTTGGAGGAAATGGAGCATCCAAGCACTCATGTGAGAGTTGGAGCCTTGATTTCCCAAGCCTCTGGGTCGAGGGGCACTAGCAAACTGATCTTTCTCATCTTCCTCCTCCGCCTCAAATCTGTGCCAACCTCTTTCCAAGGTAGGGACATTGGTAATGTCGGTGTCCAGGAATGCCTCATCCTCCTCCTCCGCCTCCTCCGGCACAGCTTCAACACAGCCCTGACTTGCCTCAGATGATGCACCCTGAGAGCTGTGTCACCGCCTTGCACTAGCCCTGGACCCTGAACCACTGCCTAATGAAGACCGATAAAGTTGTGAAACTGTCGGGCCTTCTGATTTCGACGGAGAGAAAGGCTCCGTGTCCGCATCTGTGTCCATCTCCTCCGTCGTTGGTGGGACCTGATGTTTCAGAGTGTCCAATGATCGTTCCAGAACGAAGATCACCACAATGCTCATGCTGACAAGGGCATATTCCGCACTGACCATTTTGGTTGCTTCTTCAAAAATGGCAAGGATGGTGCAGAGCTTTTTCACCTGCCTCCACTCTCGGTGGCTCAACACCCCAAGGTCCGCACCGCTGCTTGTTAGGCCATGTGTCACTTCGTACTGCGTAATGGCATTCTGCTGCTGCCACAATCGCTGGAACATGTGCAGGGTGCAATTCCAGCATGTTTCCACGTCAACAATGAGACGGTTGACGGGGAGGCCGAGCTGACGCTGCAATGCAGCCAGGCGGGACGAAGCAGGGTGCGAACGGCGGAAGTTTGAGCTCAGACCTCGAGCCTTCCTCAGCAGGCAGTCCAGATAAGGGTAGTGCTTTAGATATTTCTGGACGACAAGGTTCATGACATGTGCCAGGCAAGGGATGTGCTCCAGCCTACCGATCTTAAGGGCGGCCAGGAGATTTCGACCGTTATCGCACACCACCTTGCCTGGCACAAGGTTCTTGTCACCCAGCCAGCGCTCGGTCTCGTTGCGAAGAGCCGTCAACAGCTCCTGACCTGTGTGAGGATGGTCTCCAAGACAGATTAATTTCAACATGGCCTGGTTTCTATGTTGCATGTGATGCTACCAGTGGACCTTGGGGGAAAGAACCCTGCACCATCCCTGCGGTTTTGAAGAGCATGCGCCGAGCCTGAGAGCCACCGTTACCACCAGAGACATCCACCAAGCTCACCCAGTGAGCTGTCACAGAGATATAGCGGCCTTGGCCGTGCTTACTAGTCCATGTATTGGTGGTCAGATGGACTTTGCCGGACACAGATGCAGACAACGCGCTTTTAGATGACACGTGGCTGGCCATGGCAGGGACGGCTTTTCTGGAAAAGAAATGCCTGCTCGGCATCTGGTATTGAGGGCAGGCAAGGCCCATGACGTGGCGGAACCCATCTGTGTCCACCAGACGGAAAGGCAACATTTCCAAGGCCAAAAGCCTGGCAATTCCGACATTCAGGCTTTTGGCTTTGGGATAGTTTGGGTTAAAGTGTTTCTTCTGCTCCCAAACCTGGTAGACAGAAGGCTGGCTGCTAGACTGGCCGCTGTACAGCGTGCAGGTCAAACTGGTGGAAGGAGAAGGGGTAGGATGGGTCTCTGGTGGTGCTGGTGGTACTCGGGCGATGGTGGAGGCTGAAGCGGAGGCTGATCCTTGCTCATGACTCTGAGAGACATGGGCAGCTGAGGAACGCTTGGTCGTGGCGGAGGAGGAGGCGGAGACAGAGGGTGTGACAGTGGTTGGAAGCCCGGGATCGGTGTGGCCTTTTTTGGCCAAGTGTTCCCTCCATTTCAACTCATGCATTCGCTGCATGTGACTAGACATGTTGGTGGTGGTTAAACACCTAAGATTCTTCCCTCTACTGATGCGTTTACGGCAAAGGCGGCATATGACATCACTGGGTGAATCAGAGGCTTGCTCGAAAAAGGCCCAGGCTTGAGAGGTCCTGGACCTTTTCGACGGCGATAAGCGAGGAGCGGTGTTTCCGCTGATCGTGGCTGGCGGAATAATCTCAGCAGACTTGTGCGACCGCCCTCTACCTTTTTGAGGCGAGACCCGTACTGACACTACCCCATCGTCTTCCTCCTCGTCCAGTGATGAAGCGCTCGCAAGCAAATTCTGTTGAAAAGACCACGTTGGATTCGCAATGTCATCATCATCAACACAGGTGACTTCCTCGTCCTGACATTCTACATCCTGGAGCTGCGGGCTACAAGCAACATTCACTGCCAGGCGTTGCCGACCGCTCAGGATTTGTGGCGACTGACCGGCTTCCTTTTCCTCCTCTGATGGCATCAGCAATTGAGCGTCAGAGCAGACAAAATCATCCTCTTTGGCCTCTTCATCTTTTGAAATGCCTTCTGACCCCAACCGCATTTTGTCATCAAAGAGGTCTTCAGAAATGGATTATCCACAGTGGTGGGTACACGAGTTGACATTTGGGCTGCCTTCGCTTTATGTTGGATGGATGCTGACGATGATGATGATGACATTTGTGGCCGTGACTGGGAGGATGAGGAGGTAAGACTACTGGATGCAGGTTGCCTTAACCACTGAAGAACAGATTGGCGATGCTGTTCGTTACTGAGATTCACAGGGCCTTGACTCAGCGATGACAGGCCTGACGGTCCTGCAACCGATATCCGCTGGCTTGCGTGTTGTCGCCAGCACTGGAAGGAGCACCTTCTCTCGTACCTCTACCTCCATGTCCTACACCCCTCTTTGCTCGCTTACCACCTGCATTTCGTTCCATGTTCAGAAAGATAAAAATTAAAAAAGGTATGGAAGAGTTTTTGACAGTTTCATAGTTTCATAGTTTGTAAGGCTAAAAAAAGACAAGTCGTCCATCTAGTTCAGCCTGTTGTGCTAAGGTGTTGATCCAGAGGAAGGCAAAAACCCCCAATGAGGTAGAAGCCAATTGTCCTCATTTTAGGGAAAAATTCCTTCCTGACTCCAATCTGGCAATCAGAAAAATCCCTGGATCAATGACCCCTCTCCTGAATCCTAGTCACTATAACTTGTTATATTATTACGCTCCAGAAATGCATCCAAACCCTTTTTGAACTTGGTTATTGAATTCACCATGACAAGTCCCTCTGGCAGAGAATTCCATAGTCTCACTGCTCTTACAGTAAAGAATCCCTTTCTATGTTTATGTAGAAACTTTCGTTCCTCAAGACGTAAAGGATGCCCACTTGTTCTAGATACAGCCCTGTGTATAAATAAATCTTGGGAGAGATCTCTATATTGACCTTTGATGTATTTAAACATATTTATTATGTCCCCCCGAAGCCTTCTTTTCTCTAAACTAAATACCCTAATCTTGCCAATCTTTCTGTGTACTGTAGTCCACCAGTCCTTTTATTATTTTTGTTGCCCGCCTTTGTACCTGTTCAAGCTCTACAATGTCTTTCCTGTGCACTGGTGCCCAAAACTGTACACAATATTCCATGTGTGGTCTAACCAGTGACTTGTATAATGGGAGAATAATGTTCTCATCATGTGCATCTATGCCCCTTTTAATGCACCCATGATCCTATTTGCTTTGGCTGCTGCTGCCTGACACTGGCTGCTACAATTAAGTTTACTGTCCACCAGGATTCCCAAGTCCTTCTCCATGTCACTTTTACCCAGTGTTTTTCCATTTAACATGTAATCATGTAATGGATTTCTCTTCCCCATGTGCATAACCTTGCATTTATCAGTGTTAAACCTCATCTGCCATTTCCCTGCCCAGGCCTCCAACTTATCCAGATCCCTTTGTAATAACATATTATCCTCTATTGTGTTGATTACTTTACAGAGCTTAGTATCATCTGCAAAGATCGATATTCTACTGTGTATTCCCTGTGTAAGATCATTAATGAAAATGTTAAAGAGGATAGGGCCCAATACTGACCCTTGTGGTACCCCACTAGTAACAGCGATCCAGTCTGAGTATGTACCGTTAATTACTACCCTTTGTTTTCTATCAGTGAGCCAGTTACTTACCCACTTGCACACATTTTCCCCCAGTCCAAGCATTCTCATTTTATTACCAACCTTTTATGTGGCACCGTATCAAATGCTTTAGAAAAATCTAGATATATGACATCCAGTGCCTCACCCCGATCCAGTCTAGCACTGACTTCCTCATAGAAGCTGATGAGATTAGTCTGACAGGACCGATCCTTCATAAACCCATGCTGGAACGGCGTTAAACATTTATTTTCAGTGAGATACTCCAGGATAGCATCTCTGAGAAAACCTTCAAACATTTTACCTACAACAGAGGTTAAGCTTACTGGCCTATAGTTTCCTGGATCACTTTTTGACCCCTTTTTGAATATTGGCACCACATTTGCTATGCGCCAATCCTTTGGGACATACCCCGTTATTAGACAGTCCATGAATATTAAGAATAGGGGCCTATCTATGACATCACTTAACTCTCTTAGGACACGTGGGTGTATGCCATCTGGACCTGGGGATTTGTCTATTTTAATTTTCCTAAGACGGAGCTGCACTTCTTCCTGGGTTAGACAAGAAACTTTTAAGTTGGAGTTTACCTCATCTCTCTGTTCAACAGGAAGGTCATCCTCCTCGGTAAATACAGTGGAGAAAAAAGTGTCTCTTATTGAAAGACGGCAAATCACAGCTATTCTTAAATCCCTCTAATTTCCTACAGCCAACTGGGATTAGAAACGGAATTGTTTCTAGCGAATACCTGTGAAATTCGGACTGGTGAAAGAACCGTAAGACAAAATCAACAGTGTTCTTCCTTCAGTCCCAGGGATTTACAACTGCCCAGTAGGACTAGAAATTGATAGTTTTCAATAAACTATCATACAAGCGCGCTATCTGCGCCAAACTGAGATTCAACGAGCGCAATAAAACTATTCAAAAGTTACACGGATGAGAAATTGCGTTTTTTGAAGCAATGACACACGAGAACAGTTACTAGAAAATGTCTGTATCCTAATTTAAGTACAAGGTGGATCTTTGAACAAAACTGGCTGCACCAAAGTGAAATAAAGCTATTTAAAAGTTATACGGATAAGAAAAGGTGGTTTTTGCACCAATGAAATACACCAGCAGTTACTACAAAATTTCTGTATCCTAATTTAAATACAAGGTGGCTCTTTGAACAAAACTGGGCTGCACTAAAGTGAAATACAGCTATTTAAAAGTTATACGGATAAGAAAAGGTGGTTTTTGCACCAATGAAATACACCAGCAGTTACTAGAAAATTTCTGTATCCTAATGTAAGTACAAGGTGGCTCTTTGAACAAAACTGGGCTGCACCAAAGTGAAATACAGCTATTTAAAAGTTATACGGATTCCTCCGGGTGGGTCTCTTGGTATTCTACCGAACATGGGGACAAATACTTACTACAAGATAACATGCGGATAGTCTCCTGGAATACTAAGGGGCTCCGCTCCCCGACAAAGCGGGTTATGATTCTCCGCCACTTATAAAAACTGAGAGTCGACATTGCTTTACTACAGGAGACCCACTTGGAGGAATGCGATTTTTTTAAGGATGAAACGACTCTGGGTGGGAGCAGTATATGGTTCTCCTTCAGTCAATAATAAGCGTGGCGTGCTCATTTTATTCCATAAAAATTTAGCCTTTACATGATAACGAGGGTAGATGGTCAAAAACTTTTATTCAAATTGCCTCAGAAACTCTTTCCCTTTATAATATATATGCACATAATTCGAATAATTCCCAGTTTTTTGTAAATTTATCAAACTTAATACTTTCTGACCCTAACCAACACCACATAGTAGGGGGAGATTTTAACTCCGTTATGGATGCACGAGAGGATAGAAGCCCATCTCATGCTATTGTTAGACACCATGATACACAACTATCGATTTTCTCATCTCAAACACATTTGATTGATGCCTGGAGACATGAAAATCCTGAGGGCAGGGAATTCTCCTTTTTCTCCCCTCCACATAATTCTTGGTCCAGAATTGATTACCTTTTCCTAATCACCCTCATTACTTCCTGTACTTGAATCAGTGGTTATTGGAGACTTGGTAATCTCGGACCACTCGCCAATTATACTTCAAATACCAGATGCTTCGCCGAAAGGTAGAGACTTTGTTTGGAGGTTCCCCTCCTATCTATACATTGATGAGGAGTTCCATAATACTCTAACGATTTGGTGGCGGGACTTTATTGCGACCAACTCCACTGAAGGTATCTCCCCACAATTGCTTTGGGAAACGGGCAAGGCGGTCTTGAGGGGGAAAATTCTCTCCCATATAACAGAACGCAGTCGGATATCCGGGCGTTGATCCCCGACGGGACCCGCGCCTGCAAATATTCCCAAGTCCGGTTCCGGTAAAAACTATGATATTTATTGCAGTAATCTAAAAAAAACAAACAAGGTTTAAACTTTGTACCAACGCAAGACTTTGAGATATTTGATACCATATGTGACATCAATAAATTTGTGAGGTTTTTAACATTAAAATTATATTTCCAGGAACAAGAAAAAGAAGGGAATGTTTATACACATGAAATTAGTGTTGAAAATTATTTTGAAAGGCTACAATTCCAAGAACAACTAGCCCTTAAAACATTACAGGAACTTGAAATAGATAACATGGGAAGTGAAGTTATATCGAGGTTAGATCTAGACATTCATCATGATATACCTAACCCCAAGTTTTATCCAGTGCAGGCTAGGATACCTGCACTCGAACAGTTTCAAAATGCGATGGAACGGGATCTTAGAAAATTACAAGATAGAAATAATAAATTTAAGAAACGCAGTAGGTTATAAAACAACAATTTAACAGCCCAATAAGGGCTATAAAGGAATTAAAACCCAATGAACATCATTTTTAAGAGGCAGATAAAGGGGAGCCGCGTTGTGAGGGACTCCGCCCATACACAACACAAAATACAAATCTAAACGATGCTGACACATATCGAATTTACAAAAGACCCTCAAAATCATTACAATGAAAAAAAAAGAAAATTTCTCAAGATGGAATAAAAATTAGGAGTTTTTATGAAAAACAAAAAAAATTCCGTATAGAGAAGAACCGAAAACCCCATTTTCAAAGGGAGCACCAAAGGGCATAAGGCAATTTTCCCTCGAGCCTACACCTATCATATCGGGAATGACTCCCGAATAAAGGGCCTGACAGCTGGATTGACAAATATCTTAAACCAGTTGTTCAAAATTTTCCCGGGTTACATTAAAGACACTCAGTCGGTCCTGAAAAATTTTCGGGCAAACAGTGGAAGGGGGAAACACATGGTCACGTGCGAGTGTGGGTTTTTGTATTCGTCATACCGCACCATGTGGCTATTACAGATTTGGAGTTTTTCTAAAAAAATTTTGGTTTTTATGAAAAAACCACAATCTTTATTTTATTGGCGGTGGAATTTTTTGTTGAAAAACAACTTCTTAAAGTTTGAAAACACTTTTTTCGCAGCTTTTTGGGGGCATTTTTGGTGCAACGTTCTCCCCTTCTCGGTTTGGGGGGGGAACCCATGCCATATATAGTACCAGCAATCCCTTTGTGACGTGGGGAAAGGTAGGGCGCTACTCGACGACCTTTTGATTATATGGGGTCCGATGTAGCGCTCATACACCCCTTTTGCTGAATTAACAAAATGATTTCAATTTGAAATTACAGCAATGGAATGGAGAAAGTACTTTTTCCGGGATACAATCTAAAAGGGAATGTAGAAAAAAGGAGGATATCACCAAACTATTTCAAAACCCAATCTCTTTCATTTTGGGGCAAATACCCCATAGCAAAATACCATCAAAGCCATCCCTTAGGAAAAAATTATTAAGCAGGAGGATATGCACAGTAATAGGTTTTTTAAAGGGGAACAAAAAAAATAGAACAAGACTAATCCAGAGGGGAAATAAAAAGGGACATCAATCAGCAAAGAAAAAAAGCAATCAGATACCCAAGAACATTTGCTTTCTAAAAATACGCAAAAACAAAAGTTTAGGGAAAGGAAAAAATTACTTCTCCACTAGAATGAAAAAATTTCGGTAAAAAAATCCCTATTTAGAAGAAAAATTAAAATTCTGGGCAAAATGAAAAAATTAGCCGAATTGTAGAAGAGGCAAAAGATAGTCCCTAGGGGAGGAAAAAAATTTGGGGAAGCATATCCCCTATCATAATCCCCAAACAAAGAACAAGAATAAAATTTTGGGTTCACAGAAGGGGTTTTCAAGGTGGGGGGTTCAAAATTTTGCAAGGAAAAGGCAAAAAAACCATGGAATTTACAACACCCAAGCCACAAAAATATAAAAACACAATTTAAGAATTGCAATAGCCACCCTTTAAACTAGTTAAAAAATGGTAAATGCCAAAAAAATATGTGGGAGCACAAAAAAAAAAAAAAAAATCCGTAAATGGAACACATCGCCAGCAAAGGAAAAA
Source organism: Phyllomedusa bahiana (assembly GCA_025379985.1). Taxonomy (NCBI): domain Eukaryota; kingdom Metazoa; phylum Chordata; class Amphibia; order Anura; family Hylidae; genus Phyllomedusa; species Phyllomedusa bahiana. The sequence continues at coordinate 68,547 of JAODAL010001968.1, read as the reverse complement.
ACAGGACAGATGTCGGGAGCAGCAAAAATTTTTAGAACCCCAAAGCAACTGCAGGGGTTTAGGTTTTATGCCATGAAACCCTGCCACACCTTACAGGGGGGGAATGGACTAAACGACAGGAAAAAAGGGCCCAGTGATTAAAACTTGGTACCAGCGACCGGCTTGGGGCTGAACTATCCACAAAAATTTTAATTTTTTTTTTAAAATGCTTCATATATAGAACACATGAACACAAAAAGGGGTTTTTTTTCTTTGTATAGTCTTTAGTATTTTTTATAATTTGGCAGAAGAATACAATAATATGTTCATTGTCTGTGTTTTTGATCTTGCAAACCACGGGAAAAAGGGAAAAAAACCCACTTTTGCCACCGCCCTTGTTTTGTTTGTGTTTGTTTATGTTGGGGAAAATCATGTGCCTAACACAGAAAGGGATTGGGTTTTTCTTAGTTTTATAAGACAGGTGTATAACCCATTTGGTAACATGAACAAGGGCTATTCCCGAAACGCGTAGTTATTTACCTGTGTGCACGGTATGTATCCATAGGGGTGTTTTTTAGATTACCAATAAATACATAGTTTTTACCGGGGCCTACTTTGGGGGTATTTTCAGGGGCCGGGGCCGTCGGTAAACACCCCCGGATATCCGACTGCGTTCTGTTGTGTTACCGCTTGGCGGCGGAAAACCCGGGAAAGGGTGAACGTGACTTCTAGGATCCTCTTCAAACGATATAAACAAGTCCGAAAAGAAGGTGAGCTGAATTTTTTGTACTAGAATTTACCCCCAATACCCCCATCAAAAAACCACTAGCGAAAAAATTTTATCCTTGAGTTCACAGCTGCGTCGGGAACTCAACATTTTTTTAAAACTCCCCTTTTTCTAACCGTGAAAAAGGGGTAACTTCCGACAGCAATAAAAACAGTGTTTGGGAACTAAAAAATCCCCCAAAGACCCTTTAGATGTTAAATTTCTCAAATGGGATAAAGCAGGGCGCTTCTGCTAATTTGAAAAAGGGGCGCTCGTCTCTTCCCAAATTATAAAGGCCTCCGAACCCGGATGGGCCCTTTGACTCATAAGGGATAGACTTAATAAGATTTTCAGGGACTTTTATAAGGCCCAAATACCCCAAAAAAAAACCAATGGGGGGGACTTCTCACCGGTTATCCTTTTCAGCGCTCAGCCTAACAATATAGAGCGAGAATTACTTAACTCCCAATATGGGAAATTGAGTTACAAAGCAAACTCTAAATTGGGGAACCAAAAGCTCCGGGGTCCAACATACGGGGGGAATTCTTAAAAAATTCTTAAGTCTGAATTTCCCCTTTAATTAGCGACAGTTTTTTAACTCATTCATGAGTGGTACTCCCATCCCCCAACACATGAAAACGCCTCATTAATGTTCGGGCCAAAAGATAGAGACCCGACATTAGCCCTTCATATGGGCCAATATCCCTTAATATGTTGATCTTATATTAATGTCCAAAATTTTAGCGGAAGATTATCACTATTTAAACCCCTCGCTTAAAACGCAGCACTTAGGCTTCGTCAGGAAAGACCCGCGAAATGAATACCCCAAAAGGTATTGACTATCCGGACACTTAAACTTAGACCCCATTTACATACCCCCCTGTTTTCCTTACGTGATGCAAGAAGGCTTTACATGTCAGTTGGCCTTTTTCAGGGGGTTTTTTGGACCTTTTTGGGGGTTACGGTCCATTTCGCAATTAAAAATTTATAGCTCTTTACAAAACCCCACAGCCCCAATTAATAAGGACTCCCTGCCCTCTTTCCCTACAACGCGGAAACCCTCGCAGGGGTGCCCTTTACCCCCCTTTTATTCAACTTGGATTGAACCCCCCTTTCCCCACACTTACCCTTTTTTTCCCCCTTTTAAAGGGAACAATAGCTCTTCTGACTAAAATTGGCACTTTTTTTTTGCGTGATTTAATTTTGTTTCTGGCAAACCGCACGTGAAATTCCAATATTTCGGCCTTTAAAATCTTTTTTGGGATGTTGCTCAAAGTAGCCCCCCCCAACATCCATGCCTCCCTCATTAAGAAACCCTACACCCCACTAGCTTTACACCTGTAAAAAAAAAAAAAAATTTTTGGGAATATATTTTGGGGAAATCCCAAACCCTATATCACCTCAACTTCCCCCATTGTTTAAAAAAAACGCAATCAAATTTAATTAGGTGGAACCATTTTCCCCCATTCTTAATGGCCAAGCCACTTATCAAGATGATGATTTTTCCTAAACTTCTGTACCCATGCAAAAAAAAACCCCTTTAATTAAGCAAAGGATATCACTCCCTGAGTCTTCCTTTTCCGTTTTTGTATGGAAGCGTAAAAAAACGGAATTTTGCTATTAAAAAACTTATGCTGTCAAGGACAAGGAGGGCTTAATCTGCCGGACATTAGGAAATACAATCTAGGTGCTTTTTACACACAGCTTTGATTGGGAAAGGGACACCTTTTTACCCCAAAAATACATCCCTAGGGGCGGGTTTTGGATCTCCCTGGCCTTACCCCCCCTCCTTACCTAAATTTGCTCACCTCCCCCACAGAAAAAGGCATTTTGCCCTTAAATACAATTCTGCCGGGAAGGCCTCTCAAACCCTTTTTTATTTGCCTTATCAAATAGAGAATACTTCCTCTGTGGGGCCACCCGAATTTGCTGGCTGGACAATCCCATCTTTGGGGTGGCAGAAAAGGGATCAATCGAGTAACACAGCTGTACATGACCCGAAAAAAGTTTTCTCTCATTTGAAGAACCCGGTGCAATTGGCATCCCACTCCCATTTTTTGGGTTTAAAAGACAAAATCCTTTTCAAAAGCTAAATTCCCGATGCCCTAATTTTTGGGAACCCAGCCACTTCGATTCCTTTCTCTCAACAAAACTTCTTCCACCCATTACACAAAAATTAGGATGGGGGACCCTTTCCCAGATAAGCCACCCCTTCACTGTTCGCAAGTGGGAACTTTTTTTCCGGAGTTAAATCAATCAAATTATTTTAAAAGGGTTTGGGCCAATATACAAAAATTTGAAAATTAGAACGTTGGAGGGACACCTTTTCGATAAGCCCATATGCAATTTTTTTGGTTTTAATATACCCCCTCACCCCTTTGTCCCGACCTCACAGCTTGCCCAAAGTGCGACTCTAAAAGTCTGACTTGGCCCAGGAAATTTGGAATTCCCCATACTCTAAGTCCTTTTGGGGGAGGGGGACTTTTTTTCACTCAAAATTTAAGATGAAATTCCTACACCCAAACTCCTTTTTTCATGGTCCCCAGCGAAGTTACAACCTACCCAAAAATTCAACATTTTACACCCAAAAAGAGGACTTTTAAAATAAGTGGCTATCACCCCCACTCCAAACCCCCGATGAAAAAACCAAATGGTCAAACACTACCACACTAAAAGTTAGATAGACAAAACAAAAGAGACACATACCAAAAAAATTTTAAAATGGAAATAAATTTATCGAAACATGCTAACAACTTGGGATAACACTTTTTTTAAAACCCCTTTCCCTCATGAAAGGAAATTGGCTTATTTTTGTCGGGCACTCTGGGAAAAGAAAATTTACCCTTTTAAAAGTATGATCCTGTCTGCCTCTAGTTAGTACCCTTTTGTTTCTCCCCCCCCCCCCCCCACCTACTTTTGCCTAGGGACGGGGCTCTGTTTTCCCCTTCAACAAAAATTAAAATGGAGACCAAGACCCCATTAAAATTCTTTGAAAAAGGAATTAAAAGCGTTTTTTGGTCTTAACCTTCTGGTCCACAAAAACGGGGGTTTTTGGGGAGTTTTACCCTTCTCTGCGACGGACAGGGAAGACGGACAGGAGTTAAGTATTGTTTCTTGGTAAAAATTTGAATAAAAATTCGCTATTTTTAAATTTTGGGACGGCTTAGGGTTTTGACTGATTGGTTGTAAGCCACAGAGAAAAACTGCGGGGTTTCCCGAGGGCTTCTTGACTCTTTTGCCGTGTTCTTTTAAATCGTTAAATTGTTCTTTTTTTTATGTCTTTTTAAAAAAAAAAAACAAAAGGGTTTTAAAAAAAAAAATTTAAAAACGGAAAAGAAAAGGTGGTTTTTGCCCCAAAAGAAATACACCAGCATTACAAGAAAATTTCTTATCCTAATTTAAGTACAAGGGGGCTCTTTGAACAAAACGGGCCAAAAAAGTAAATCAGCATTTAAAAGTTAACAGATAAGAAAAGGTTTTTGCACTAAAAAATTCACCCATTTACAAAAAAATTTTCTGACCAAAAAATTAAATCAAGGGGGCTCTTGAACAAAACGGGCTCCCAAAGTAAAATACGCATTTAAAATTCTAGGGATAAGAAAAGGTGGTTTTTTGCACCAAGAAAAACCAGATTACTAAAAAAAGTCAGTACCTAATTTTAAAACCAGGTGCTCTTTGAACAAAACGGGCTGCAAAAATAAAAAACAGCTTTTTAAAAGTTATAGGGAAAGAAAAGGGTTTAATATACCCCGAAAACCCCGGGGGCTCCTGCGACGAACCTGTCCCAATGCCAGACCCAGAACTGATATGGTGCAGGGGATTGGCAGGGCGTACACCCATTTTTTGGAGAAAGTTTGCTAGCCGCCGGGACAAAAGGAAATATTCAAAAAATTTACACCAAGGTGGTATTATTTTCAAAACCTACCCCCACGGGGGGAAATCCTTATTTGTACATGTATTCTTTTTGGGGAGGAAGAGTTTATTTTAAAAGTAGGTGGGCCTGAATTTTTTTCCTTGGATAGGGTTCTTAAAAGGAAAAAATATATCTTTTGGAAAATGATAAAAATAAACGCCAGAAAATTCCCAGCAGAAAAAATTCTTTCCAAGGAAAAACATTCATGACAAGATTTTTTTCAGATGGGGAAAATTGCCCGTATTGTACCCCCTTTAGGCATTCGGGATGTATTTTCAGGCTGCTACGGGAACCGGGAAAGGGTTAAGGCTCCTCCAGGCAGCCAAGTGGTTTTTGGTCCCTTTTTGGGGCCCTGGCCCTCAGGGAATAGATCTCGGCGTGACCCCCTCTTCTTTCTATGGAAACCCAAAACCCCCTCACCACATCCAAACTTCACAGGTATATCATATCAACATTAAATCAGTAGCGAATGTCCTTTCGGGGACCCTTTTTTCTTTTTTCACTGCAACGGAGTTTAGTTTTAAATTAATACGTAATGTTTGAGGTTTTTTTTTTTTTCTCTTTGCTAACAGTTCAAGACATTTTTGCCCCAATTTTGCTAGGAAAAACAAAGCAAGGGGGTCCGACGGCAAAAAAGGAAACAAAGTGTGGAAGGGGTTCCGGGGCGGGTCGGGTCCACTCGGCTCATTTTATGTTGGGCGAAGGGGCCTGGATGTGGTCCCGGAAGGACCTAAGTTACGATTAGGGATTTTTCGTTTTAAATTCCTATAGCGGGATAGAAACAAAACTTTATGGAATTTTTAACTGCACACACAGAAGGTTTTTTTGAATAATGTTGTTTCATTTGTGAAAAAAAACAAAAGCACACAATTTATTAACAGGGTTTGGAAAACTTTAATAGGAAAACAATAAAAATGATTTTTTAAAAAAAAAAAAAAAAAAAGGTTTTTTGCACCAATGAAAAACCCAGCATTTACACAAAAAATCGTACCAATTTAAGTACAAAAGGGCTCGAACAAAAATGGGGTTCACAAAGTGAAATAAGCTATTTAAAGTTATACGGAAAAAAAAAGGGGTTTTTGCACCAATGAAATACACCACATTTCACAAAATTTCTGATCCTAATTTAAAGTACAAGGGGCTCTTTGAACAAAACTGGCGCACCAAAGTAAATACACTATTTAAAAGTTATCGGAAAGAAAAGGTGGTTTTTTGCACCAATGAAAAAACACCAGCATTACAGAAAATTTCTGTATCCTCATTAAATACAAGGGGGCCTATGAACAAAAGGGCCCAAAGTGAAATACAGCTTTTAAAAGTATACGGATAAAAAAGGTTGGTTTTTTCACCAAAGAAAAAACACCCGCAGTTTTTCTAGAAAATTTTGTATCCTAATTTTAATACAAGGGGCTCTTTGAACAAAACTGGGGGCCCCCAAAAGGGGAAAAACAGCTATTTAAAAAGTTAAAACGGATAAAAAAAGGTTTTGGGTTTTTCACCAATGAAATACACCCGCAGTTCAAAAATTTTTTGTATCCCAATTTTTAAGTACAAAAGGGGGCTCTTTGAACCAAACGGGGTGCCTAAAGTGAAATACAGCTATTTAAAATTATACGGGGTAAAAAAGGGGTTTTTGCACCAAAGAAAAACACCACTTACTACAAAATTTCTGTACCAATTTTAAAAACAAGGGGCCTTTGAACAAAACTGGCGCACCAAAGGAAAAACAGCATTTTAAAAGTTAAACGGAAAAAAAGGTATTTTTGCACCAATGAAATACACCGCAATTACACAAAAATTTTTTGACCTAATTTAAATACAAGATGCTCATGAACAAAACTGGTTTTATTTTAAAAGGAAAAACAGCATTAAAAAATTTACGGGTAAGAAAAGGGGGTTTTTCACCAATAAATACCCAGCAGTATAAAAAATTTCTGTATCCAATTTGTACAAGGTGGCCTTTGAACAAAAACCAGGGCTGCACCCAAAGTGAAATACGCTATTAAAAAAGTTATACGGAAAAAAAGGGAGTTTTTTTTCACCCTGAAATACACCACAGTTTCAAAAAAAAAACTTTATACTAATTTAAATACAAGGGGGCCTTTGAACAAAACTGGGCTCACTAAAGTGAAATAAGCTATTTAAAAGTTATACAGAAAGAAAAGGGTTTTTTTCACCAAAAAAATACACCACATTACAAAAATTTCGTAACCTAATTTAAGTACAAAAGGGGGCTCTATGAACAAAACGGGGTGCAAAACCAAATGAAAAAACAGCTATTTAAAATTAAAACGGGTAAGAAAAGGTGTTTTTGCACCAATGAAATACATCACAGTTTCTAGAAAATTTCTTTTCCTAATTTAAGTACAAAGGTGGCTCTTTGAAAAAAACGGGCTGCACCAAAGGAAATCAGCTTTTAAAAAAAAATTTTAAAGGAAAAGAAAAGGGGGTTTTTTCACCAATGAAATACACCCCAAATACTAAAAAATTTTTGTATCCAATTTAAGTCAAGGTGGCCTTTGAACAAAAATGGGTGCACCCAAGTGAAATACAGCTATTTTAAGAGTTTAACAAAAAAAAGGTTTTTTGCACCAAAAAATACACCAAGTTTTTTAAAAAATTTTTGTATCCTAATTTAAGTACAAGGGGGCTCTTTGAACAAAACGGGCTCACAAAAATGAAATACAGCAATTAAAAAAATTTACGGAAAGAAAAGTGGTTTTTTTCACCAAGAAAAACACCAGCATTTACTAAAAAATTCTGTACCAATTAAATCAAGGTGCCATGAACAAAACGGCTTCATTTAAAAGGGAAAACAGCTATTTTAAAATTAACGGGTAAAAAAAGGTGGTTTTTTTCACCAATGAAAAAACACCAGCATTACTGGGAAAAATTTCGATCCAATTTAAAAAAACAAGGTGGCTATTTGAACAAAACGGGGGCCTAAATGAAATACAGCTAAATTTTAAAATTTTTAAAGGGGAAAGAAAAGGGTTTTTTTTGCCCAAGAAATACACCTTACTAGAAAATTTCTGTATCCAAAATTTTAAAAACAAGGGGCTCTTTAAAAAAAACTGGGCTCACTAAAAAAATACGCAAATTTTAAAAATTATATGGATAAGAAAAGGTGGTTTTTTGCCCAATAAATAATCAGCATTTCAGAAAAATTTCTGTTCCTAATTTAAGTACAATGGCCTTTGAACAAAACGGGCTGCACCCCCAAAGGGAAATACAGCATTTAAAATTTTTACATAAGAAAAGGGGGTTTTTTGCACCAATGAAATACAAACCCCCAGTTACTAAAAAATTTCGTAACCCAAATTTTTTACAAGGTGGCTCTTTTGAACAAAACTGGGCTGCACCAAAATGAAATACACTATTTAAAAGTTATACGGGTAAAAAAAGGTTTTGGGTTTTTGCACCAATGAAAACACCCATTTTCTACAAAATTCTGACCTTTTTAAAACAAAGGGGCTCTTTAAAAAAACTTGGGGTGCACCAAAGTAAATACACAAAATTTAAAAAGTTATACGGATAAGAAAAGGGGTTTTTGCACCAATGAAAACACCACAGTTACTGAAATTTCGTATCCTAATTTAAGACAAGGGGCTCTTTTAACAAAACGGGTGCACTAAAGTGAAATACAGTATTTAAAATTTTTACGGATAAGAAAAAAGGGGTTTTGCACCAAAAATACACCAGCATTACAAAAAATTTCTTAAACCTAAATTTTAAATACAAGTTTGCTCTTTGAACAAAACTGGCTGCACCAAAAATGAATTACAGCTATTTTAAAATTATACGGTAAGAAAAGGGGTTTTGCACCAAAAGAAATACAAAACAGTTACAAAAAAATTTTTGTATCCTAATTTTTAAAAACAAGGGGGCCTTTGAACAAAACTGGCTCACTAAAAGGGAAAAAAGCTATTTAAAAGTATAAAAATAAGAAAAGGTGTTTTTGCACCAAGAAATACACCAGCATTTACTACAAAATTTTCTGAAACCTTATTAAAATACAAGGTGCCTATGAACAAAACGGGCTTTCTTAAAGTGAAAAAAAGCTTTTAAAGTTAACTTTAAAAAAGGTTGGGTTTTTTTCACCAATAAATACCCAGCAGTTCTAGAAAAATCTCGTATCCAAATTTTTAAATACAAGGTGGCTCTTGAAAAAAAATGGGATACCAAAAAAAAAGGTACAAATTTTACTTTAGGCGAGGTGTGCTGGCTAAAAAAATGGTAAAAAAATCCAAAAAACAATGCAGCTTTTAAAGCAGAGCCTTGGGCTCACAATAAACACCCCCTTTCCAAAGCCACCTTCTGTCGCCTGTCTGTACCCCGCTCCCCTTTTTCCCCCCCCCGGCGAACACGCAGATGCTTCTTTAAAAGTCTCGTCCAACTAAATAAGAACTGAAATTTTTCCAATTTCCTATTTCATGTTCAAAGGTGTCTGTGGAAAAAAAAGAAAAACGGTCCTAAACTAGCGTATTGAGAGAGACATAGCCACGCCTGCTCAGGAGGGAAACCGAAACACGATGATAACAGAAATCGTTTCTATGCAAAACAGGTCAGTGATTTTTCCCGCCAAAAACAACCATCCACCGGTCATGACGTCTCAACCCAGCTCCTCCACTTGCCTAAGCTGATTTTCTGGCCACCAAAAGACAAAAGCGCGGAAAATGGGGGCATTAAAAAATTACTCAGATTGTCACCAAAATTCGGGATCGGGAAATTTTCCGATCAACCTTAAAAAACTGACGATTTCAACTTTTCAATTATAACCTCACCCCAGAAGGATTCAAGTCTCCAGACCTCCTGCAATGGTTTTTTTTCATCCTGCAAGCTGTCACCTTCCCCACAAGCTCCTTTTAACCAAACCCTTATTGGTTTAAAAAGGGTTTATACTACACCGAAATATAAACAAATTATAGAACAAGACCACAAAAAGCGAGGGGATAGTTTTTAAATCATTTTCCACACGCAGAGGGGGAAGCACAAAATGCAACAGCAAAATTAAAGCACAGGGGGGGTGCCCAATACTGAACAAATATCTCAGACAACAAGGAAAGGGGCGTGGGGGCCCCCCTCACTGCGATTTAGCTCTAACCATACAGATTTTTTCTCATACTGCTATAAAACCCAATTGTTTTGACAAAGCAATCATTGCAAAAATGCTTTTTTTTTTTACTGTCCCCACATTACAGATAATCTTTGTATGAGAAAACCCCTTAACTTTTTCTTTGTATAAAAATAAAAAGTTAAAGAACATAAGAATAGTAAATCCAAATTGCACCACAAAAGACTAATATATAATATTGATGGTGTCAAAAGTGGTGGGACCAACACACTAACACGGCCTTCACCTACAAAAACAGGGTAATCGCCCCGACAAGGACGTCTCCATCCGGAACCTCACCCTATGAAAAATAATACACTAGACTTCCCTTCGGTCCCATCCCAACATGTTTCGATCGACCCCAATCACAGATCTCATCTGGGGACAGGTAACGGGTATATAAAGGACCACGGGGAGAAAAAGTTGTCCAAAGTTAATGTACAACAGGTATGAATAGAAGGTACAAGAGAGGCACCATCAACACAATGAGTACAGGAAAGTTTTGACTGTGGACTTTAAGTAATAAACAATCTCAACAATTGTACATCACAGGTCTAGTCAGTGGTTATATTTTATCATATATACTTGTTGTGTTGTGTTTGGTATTAAAGACTTATTTCACTTGCTCAAATGTTTTGCTTCTTTTGGCATCTGTTGTTGTACTACAATCAGTCAGGTTTCCCCATTAGTGCAAGGTGCCTTTACTATCAATTACACTTTGTGAGTGAGTCATCTAAATGTCGTTTCCTTAGGTATTGTTGCTCTATGTGAACTAATTTTGAGCACCATAAAGGTTATGTGCCCTTGTTCAATGCGTTGTATTTGCATTGAGCACTATGCCTCTATGCGCTTTTCCTTAATGCTCCTACTACCGGTGAATCTGCGACTAATATCAGTTTCTCTGGATGCGGCACATTTCTCGGGTTTCTGGGACGCATTCCAATGACATCTACAGCTGGGCGCTCTTTCGTGCCTGCATATAGCCACAAAGTTGGGTCCCGGGCGTCTCTTTTGAGCACCCAGCCATATGCTGTAGCAGTCACATCAGGCCATCGCTCGTCCTGTCCTACATAGGGTAAAAGGTGATTTATTGTGTTTGTGGAATATATAATTGTTAGCTTACTGCTGATTGTTATTATTTTTTCTATTATTCTTGCATTCTTTCAGTCTATGTATAGGGACCATTAACTTAGGTACCTTCTGTTTATGGTAAGCCTTTTTTGTAGCTATCTCAATGATGTAGCCTTGCTCTGGGATGCCTGACGTTACCCGTTTTTTGTTCTAGGCCTTTTCATAAAATAGGCTTTTTGTAAGACAGTAATATTGTGTCATGTATTGCTTTAACCTGTGATGTACAATTCTTGAGCTTGTTTATTACTTAAAGTTAACAAGTAACATACTAGTCAATACTCTCCTGTACTCGTTGTGTTGATAGTGCCTCTCTTGTACATTCTATTCATACCTGTTGTACATTAACTTTGGACAACTTTTCCTCCCCGTGGTCCTTTTTATACCCCTTACCTGTCCCCTGATGAGATCTGTGATTGGGGTACATCGAATCATGTTGGGATGGGACCAGAGGGACGTCTAGGGTATTCTTTTTCAAAGGTGAGGTTCTGGACGGGGGCGCCCTAATCACAGCTATTACCCTGTTTTTGTAGGTGAGGGCTGTGGTAGTAATGGCACCTGTTTGAACTTATCAGTATAAAAGACACCTGTCTACAACCAACAGTCACACTCCAAACTCCACTATGGTGAAGACCAAAGAGCTGTCTAAGGACAGCAGAAACAAAATTGTAGCCCTGCACCAGGCTGGAAACACTGAATCTGCAATAGGCAAGCAGCTTGGTGTGAAGAAATCAACTGTGGGAGCAATCATTAGAAAATGGAAGACATACAAGACTACTGATAATCTCCCTCAATCTGGGGCTCCATGCAAGATCTCACCCCGTGGAGTCAAAATGATCACAAGAATGGTGAGCAAAAATCCCAGAACCACATGGAGGGACCTAGTGAATGACCTGCAGAGAGCTGGGACCAACATAAAACACTACACCAGACGGGCCCCCTGCATAAGCCAGTACATGTCTGGGCCCATTTGAAGTTTGCTAGAGAGCATTTGGATGATCCAGAAGAGTATTGCTAGAATGTCATATGGTCAGATGAAACCAAAATAGAATTGTTTGGTAGAAACACAACTCGTCGTGTTTGGAGGAGATAGAATGCTGAATTGCATCCAAAGAACACCATACCTACCATTTCTGGGTCCTGGTGTGGCCTAGTCAGTCTCCAGATCTCAACCCCATAGAAAACCTTTGGAGGGAGTTGAAAGTCCGCGTTGCCCAGCGACAGCCCCAAAACATCACTGCTCTAGAGGAGATCTGCATGGGGGAATGGGCCAACTTACCAGCAACAGTGTGTCCCAACCTTGTGAAGACTTACAGAAAACGTTTGACCTTTGTCATTGCCAACAAAGGATATATAACAAAGTATTGAGATGAACTTTTGTTATTGACCAAATACGTATTTTCCACTATAATTTGCAAATACGTTCTTTCCAAATCAGACAAGGTGATTTTCGGAATTTGTTTTCTCATGTGGTCGCTCATAGTTGAGGTCTACCTATGATGTCAATTACAGGCCTCTCTCATCTTTTTAAGTGGTAGAACTTGCACAATTGGTGGCTGACTAAATACTTTTTTCCCCCCACTGTATAAAGGAAAAACCTCCAAATTGAACCATGTGACCAAAATCTTATGTTTAGCACCAAAATGTAACCCTGTCAAGGCTGTTTACATACATGTATTCCACAGCGCCTTAATTTTGTTTATTCCTTAACACCAAAAAAATAAAAAGTGCTCATCGGAAATGAGCTTGGACTCCGCAGCGCCGTCTATTGGATGTAGCGTTCCTCAATTTACATCTGACTCACTGAGCTTTGCATTATGGGGGTAGAGCCAACCAGATATTCCTCAGCAGACAAATGTTTCAGGGTGTTTGCCCTTCATCAATGCAGAGTAGAATATTGATTGGCTAGGTGAGATGCTCTAGGGGTAGCTCAGAAAAGGGAATGTTCTTCATTAGGGAGAGGCACTAAGTAGGTGTGTGGAGACTTCTACACCATTAATCACTCAACTGTCAACTTCAAATATCTTCTAAAGGGCTCATGGGAAAAGAGCTTGGACTCCGCAGCGCCACCTATTGGATGTAGTGTCCCTCAATTTACATCTGACTCACAAAGCTTTGCAGTGTGAATGGGAGTAGAGTCTACCAGATATTCCTCAGCAGTCAACTGTTTCAGGGTATTTGCCTTCATCAATGCAGAGTAGAATATTGGTTGCCTAGGTGAGATGCTCCAGGGGTAGCTCAGAAGAGGTAATGTTCTTCATCAGGGAGAGGCACCAAGTAAGTGTGTGGAGACTTCTGCACCATTAATCACTCCACTGAAATTCAAATATCTTCTAAAGGGCTCATGGGAAAAGAGATAGGATTCAAAAAAGGATGAAGGGGAAGAGAGACAATTCTAGAGAAAGTTTTGAGGATTATTTCCATTCTCTCCTAGTTCGAGTTCCGATTTCTTGGCAATTAAGAACAGATGGGAAGATACATCTATCTATTCTTTATGGAGCCATTACTGGTATGTCAGATCCTGTTGACTTACATTGAGATTTGTCAGGTCTCTTTCAGGGCTTTAGTACTTATGACAGTGAGAATAAAGTAGCAAAATAAAATATTCTTGACATCAAAAATACAGAATCCTTTATTAATCAATCATCATTTTAACTGTCATGTTTCTTGTCAAGTAAAATCCTACATGTTATAGTAAAGGCAGGAGAAATCTAGTTATTATGTCAGTATTTACTGGATTTGACCTTTCAGGAAACTGTCGGGTTGGGTTTAATTATTATATATATATATGATTCTATTGCTGTTATGGTTTCTAAGACATTGTCACAATTTTGTTTCCCCCGCATAGGGTTCTTTAGCTCTGTCTTTCTTGCTCAGGACACATAACCCTGGCAAGTGTTAAACATTGCAGTGAATTTTTATGCGGATTAATGTATGCATGGAAAGCATTTAATCTCTTTCATGAATACAGATGATTTTTACAGCTCTTGATAGAATGACAAGTCTTTGAATTTTTATGTTTTCAGAGATTTTGCATATTTTTCAGAATAAGAGGTCAGGCTGTAGCACTGGTTGGAATAACAATCACTATTTCTTTTTTCTCATTTTTATTGTTAAGCTTTTAGACTGGGTTTTTGATGGCCCAAAACCTTGTTAATGTGGTAATCTCTCTCTCTCTCTGTTCATTTTGGCTCTTCCTCATGTATGGAAAAGGGGCTTAATTTACTGGCCTGAAGCTACCTGATCCATATATGTATTTGTTCCTGACTTTCAATCCCTGTTAGGAAAAATCTCAATATACTCTATATCCTGGAGTGGTAGAGTATCATTACTAATGAATAGCAAGGTCACTTACACAGATTAGGTTTCTAGGTGTTGTAAGAATGGCAGTGCAGGTCCCCATGACAACTTTTCTTTTTCTGATTTCTTATATCAAAGGCCTATTGTATAGACCCAAATCATATTTTCATCCATGTCTAACCCCTGCTGATCCATAGAGTAAAGCTGCCAGTGGCAAAGCTAGTGTTACTGCTATAAACCTGCAACTTAGTCGTTGTTGTGCGGTTACCAAATTAATAGAATGAACATATGTACATATGTCAGGGAAGATTGGCAGCTGACATCAAATGGATTTCAGATGCAAGGTCCTTTATTTTGGTTAACACATACAAGTTGTTGTATAGGTTGATCTGGAGGTGTGGCAACATTAACATCATCATCATTACTTCACATTTTTTAATTACAATTTGCAATACAATTTGTTAGTTTAATCATAATATAATACAATTGGTTACTTCTAATAAAAATATACTTAACACATAAGTGGTGACCTTTACATTATCTTTGTTTTGATGTTTCTGCGCCATCCTTCACCTCCGTCACATATAGACGACTGCTCCATCCTACTTCTTTGTCACGTGTAGTCTGCTGCTCCATATTTCTTCTCTGTCACATATAGACAGCTGCTCATGGTCCTCCTTCTTTTAATTATTGACCTATTTTACATATAGATGGCTGCTGATGGTTTCCTCTGTCACATGTGGACTGCCTCTAGCCCTTCACCTATAGATTACTGCTCTTGTCTTCTCCTCCCTTACATATAGACTGAAGCTTACGGCTTCCTCTGTCACATATGAACTGCCTATAGCCCTTCAACTATAGATTACTGCTCATATCTCCTCCTTTCTTACATATAGGCTGCTGCTGATGGCTTCCTCTGTCACATATAGGCTGCTTATAACGCCTCACATATAGACCTCCTCTCTCACAGACTGCTACGCAGAATTTACATAAACACTGCTGTAGCCCCCCTTACTAATCTCCATGCTTGCTGTCTGCACAGACCCCTGGGGTCCTCTCACTCTGTGGTGTTGTGCAGTGTCATTAGACATGCTGGACCTTTGGTAACATTAAAGTCACATAACAAAGGTCCTGTAAGGGTTAATTACACCTACAGTACAGGCAAGGATGCTGGGTTCTTTTCAGGTTTTGCTGCGTATTTGTGAAAAGTCTCTGCAAAATACAAAATAATGTCTGCACCCCTCCTCCCACCAACTTCTCTCACTTCTCTTCACACTTCTCTGCTCTGTCTGCATCTGAGTCCTTTCTGTCATTCAGGGTGTTAGCACCTGCAATTGGCTTTTAAGGAAAATTGGTCTTCGTATGACATAAAGACAGTGTTGAATTGTAATGCCTATGGTCCAACAGTGAAATTGATTCTTGGGACCCAACCTACAGCTACTGTACATGATTTTACAAATATTGCATGACTCTTGCACTGTGCCTCTTGTTTTCTGACTTTATTCCTAAAAGGCAGCCCCAAATCTGCCATGCCCTGGCGGTTTCCCTTGCTCCTTTGTTAGCCAGCCTGAGGCACAATAAAGGATATTTAAATTATGAAATTAAGAAAAGTTCATCATGGTGTAGAAATTTCTAATCCATCTCAATAAAGACTAAACACTCACTTTCTAAGCAAACATGACTAGATAATGTAGTCACGTTTTAAATGCATTTTCCAAATTTCACAATAGTCTAAATGTAATGTTAATATATACTTTATTATTCAGTCCCGTTCCATTCAGCAAATCCTCTTTTTCCATTGAAAGTAGTGTTGTGACAACCAAAGTATCATTCCTATTAAAAGTGAGGAACTTGGAAACTTGTTGATGGAATTCAGAACTTAAAGTATTTATGAAGGTTTTAATTTTGATATTGTTGGCAGCATTTATCAATCAATAAACGTATTATGGAAACTCCTACATGCTTTGTACGGAGACTCATTGTTGTAATTAGAAAATCCCACTTAGTTTAACGATTTGTAGTCCCTTTCATTATTATAAGTGATTTGTTTTGTTGTTAAACATTTTTACTCTTTTTCCATTTGAAAGGGCTACTTATTTTTTATATATTACGGCAAATAGCTCACGAAAAAGAACAAAGCAGATGATTCTACCAGCTCATACCAAGGATGTAACACTGATCCGTTTTCAGGACAGAATGCTATAGTTAGGAAAACATGTGTTTTATATCCTCAGCTTGGTGGGTGGTCTTTGTTGGTGGGAATTCTGATTATCATTTGCTAGTTTAATTTAGCAAAGATGTCTAGAAACTGGTGACAAGCAAAACATTAAGTCAAGGGCATATTAGCTTGTATATTCTTCGATAGAAGGTGGGTCTAAACATTCAACCTTCTTTAATTTTTTTGGATCTTAAATTATCATAGACAAATCAATTTAAATGTCTTAAAAACTCCACAGAAAAACAGAAAACTAACCCCAAACACCAATCTCCCACCTACAAGTCTTACTCGTAGGGCTCAAGAATGTGGAGACAAGGAGAGTTGTTTGTTAGGATCTAAATACTTAAGCATTGCTTACTATCCTTGATCCTAACTGTGTCTCGAAGGAAACACTGGTTGCTGACGATTTTATTTTCTTGACAAACAGGCCCTCTGGCCAGGGCTGCCATCAGTCATCTATTAACCATTTTAGGGCTCCATACATCCAAATCAAATGTGGCCCCCACCCACTACTAGTTCCTATTTTTTAACATATCAGTGGACCCCTATTTGATTAGGGCCCCTGATAGGAGTAGTGCCCGTACTGCCCTATTGGCACCCCTGCCTCTGGCCATCTCATTTCATCTATCACAAAGAATGGAAAAATAAAACCGCTACAGTGGGGAAAAAAGTACCAATTGCGCAAGTTCTCCCACTTAAAAAGATGAGGGAGGCCTGTAATTGACATCATAGGTATAAAAATTCACTTCGCCGAATTTCCCGACAAAATTAATTTCGGTCCGAATTACTTCGGGACGAATCACGTTAAAAAACAGCTATTCCCAGGCTGCACAGAGCCTGCAGGGTGCTGTAGAACGTTGTGCCATGCTTAAATATGCAGAGGGAGCTTGGTTTGGTCTTCATACAATGTTGTGTTTTAGTATGACACGCAGATGACTGCCGCCGGTCTTAGAATCGCTTCACTATAAAATTCCCTGGGCACTTAACAGGCAAAACTGACCAAAAAACTGAAGCGGGAATGTAGCCTGATAAAGTCATGGCAGCGACAGCTGGAAAAAACAAGCT
The DNA here is from genome assembly GCA_025379985.1 of Phyllomedusa bahiana. Taxonomy (NCBI): domain Eukaryota; kingdom Metazoa; phylum Chordata; class Amphibia; order Anura; family Hylidae; genus Phyllomedusa; species Phyllomedusa bahiana. The sequence continues at coordinate 51,065 of JAODAL010001968.1, read as the reverse complement.
GAGGGCTCAGGTGGCAACATCAATAACAGAGTGTGGAGGTGACGGCGGCAGCCACAGCATGAGGTCAGAGTGGCACAATGACACAGTGTGTAGGTCACTGTAGCAGCAGCATGAGGTCAGGCAGTGGCACAATGACACAGTGTGGAGGTCACTGCAGCAGCAGTATGAGGTCAGGCAGTGGCACAATGACATTCTGAAGGTGGCAAAAATAGGAGTAGGCCACAGAGTGGCACAATGATACAGTGTGGAGTTGACAGCATCAACAGCAGCAGCATGAGGTCAGACAGTGGCACAATGACATTCTGGAGGTGACGGCAGGAGCAACAGCATTAGGTCAGAGAGTGGCGCAATGACAGGGTGTGGAGGTGACCGCAGCGGCAACATCAGCAGCAGCAGCAGCATGAGGTCATAGAGTGGCACAATGACAGAGTGTGGAGGTGGGTGGCAATATCAGTCCCTGGTAAAGATGGTGGTAGGCTGATGGAGACATTGGCAGCAGATGTGTGGCATCAGGCGGGTGGCGGCATCAGAATAGCATACCTCCCAACTTTTAGATTTTGCAAAGAGGGACACATCAGGCCACACCTCCAACCACACCCAAACATGTGACATCACACAAAGGAACGCCTCTAACCACGCCCAAATACGTACATGCATCTTTTTAGATTGCCAAAAAGGGAGACATTTTCAGGATTGTATTGTATCCAATGATGAAATATTGAGTAAGTTGTTATCTAATATACAACGAGGAAGCAATCAGATACTTTTTAAAGCAAGAAAGTCAGTTTATTGAAGCAAATCTATTTCCCAAATGAAAAAGTAGGACATTTATAGAGCTAAGAGGGACACAGGTTAAAAATAGGGACTGTCCCTCCAAAATAGGGACACTTAGGAGGTATGGAATAGTGACTGAGGCAGGTAGTTTGAACCCAGACTCATTTCTCACAGTTTGGGTGTCGCGTCATGGCTAATGTAGTCTGACGCCTAAGGCATTGGTGTGTGGAAATCCTGGCCGATCCATGCCTGATTCATCTTGACAAAGGTCAGTCGTTCCACATTTCCCGTGGACAAGCAGGTTCTCCTTTGGGGTATCAATGGCCCCCGCCGCACTGAACACCCGCTCTGATGCCACACTACTGGCCGGGCAGGACAACTTCTCCACTGCAAACTATGCAAGTTGCGGCCACACATCCAGTCTGGCTGCCCAGTAGTCCAGCGGATCTTCTAACTGGGGTGGCAGAGTGCTGTCCAAGTAGGCCACCACCTGTTGGTTCAGGGTCTGCTCCAGGTCCTGCTGCTGCTGCTGGCGACTGCCCTCCTCACTTGGCGGGTGAAGGAAGCTGCTCATCAGTGACTCCAGACTTAGGTTGCTGCTGATGGAGCTGGAACTGCTCCTACCCCCCCACCTTCCCCCAGCAGCCGCGGCAGTAGTACCTAAACGCGGAAGAACCCCCCGGTCCGACCTGTCAGAGGAGGGACGATGCCGCACATAGGCAGCGGCCAACTGATTACGGAGGATTTCCCTATAGTATTTGAGTTTGTCCTCCCTCTCAGCAGCTGGGAAAAAGGCTGCCATTTTGGACCGGTACCGAGGGTCCAATAGGGTGGAGAGCCAGAAGTCATCCCTCTGCCAGATGGTGACTATTCGGCTGTCACTAGCCAGGCAAATCAGCATGCTGCGGGCCATCTGCACAATTGACTCCGAGGGGCTCCCTTCCTCCATCTCCACTGTATGCTGCCACGGTGCTTGCGGGTCATCTGCCTCATCTTCCTCATTTCCACCTACCTCCTCCAGTTTCTCCTGCTCCTCCTCTCTTGTCACCTGGGCAGAAAAGCCACTCATTTCACCAGACAATGCTTCTGCTCCAATGTCCTCCACCTCCTCCATTTCAGTCCCCACCGGACTCATGTGGCCACGAGATGTAGTCGCCACGTCTCCAGTCCCCTGCCCAGACAGATTTTTCATCATCTGTTCCAGGACATGAAGCAGTGGAATGACGTTATTCATCCTATAGTCCTGGCGACTGACATATAACGTCGCCCCCCTCGAATGGCCTCAACAAACGGCAGGTTTTCACGATGAGCTGCCACTGGCTGACATCAAAGTTACACAGGGGAGTACTCCTGTCCGCCTGGATCATCAAAAAATCGTTAATGGCCTTTCTCTGTTCATACAGTCGGTCCAACATGTGCCAGCTGGAATTCCAACGGGTGGAAACATCGCATATCAGAGTGTGTTGGGGGAGGCCGTTCTGCCGCTGCAATTCGAGGAGGGTGTTCCTGGAATTGTAGGAATGGATGAAGTGCATGCAGTGTTTCCTGGCCATTTTCAGAATCTTCTGAAGATCGGTGGAAGACTTCAGGAACCTTTTCACAACCAGATTGAACACATGCGCCATGCAGGGCGCATGGACCATCCCTCCTCGTTGCAGCGCGGACACCATGTTACTCCCATTGTCCGTCACCATGGTTCCGATTTGCAGTTGGCGCGGAGAAAGCCACACATCGATTTCTTGCTGCATGACGCGGAGCAGTTCCTCCCCTGTGTGACTTCGTTCGCCGAGGCAAGCCAGGTGTAGAACTGCTTGACACCGCTGTGCCCTACACATTTGGTATGATGGAGCAGTACTTGTAGAGGCTGAGATGGTGGTGGTGGTGGAGGAGGCGGACGTTGGCGCAGGAGCCACAGTTTGACAACGTGGAGGAGAAAGCGCCGTCTCCTGTCCAAGTTGTTGGTGTGCCTGGGCAGGAAGCACATTCACCCAGTGGACCGTAAAGGACATGTACTGGCTCTGACCGTAGTTACAGCTCCAGACGTCCGCGCTGCCGTACACCTAGGAACAAACCGATAAGCTCAAGGACTGGCCAACCTTCTGTTCTACATATTTATGAAGTGCTGGTACTGCCTTTTTGGAAAAGAAATTATGGCTTGGAACTCTATATACTTTATATAATATAGTGGGCCAAATATAAAGCATAAAACTTCACAGTCTTTATTTTCAGACAAACACGTATCAAAAATTCTACGGAAGTCTCTATAGGTACATATATTCATATGAGAGGGATACTTATTTTGAGTTGCGGTGAAAACCGTTCAATGTCCGTTCCGTGACTCAGAGTCCAGCGTTACCATGCACTAAGTAGTGTTATGGGTAGATGATCGAGAGTCCCGTATCATAGTGCTGTGCGGCCACACGGGCCATTCAATCCAGAGTCCAGGCTGGTTCAGAGTATCGTCCGTACACGGACGTAGATATAGTTTGGAGACCGGGCAGTGCCTGCCTCTCTGGGCAGCGACGTTTCGGGAAAGTTACGCCCCTTTCTCAAGCATCTTGGCTTGGAACTCTCCACCTTGGCTCGGCACAAGCCATTAGTTCTCTGAAGGGTGCAGAGTCCACCATTTGGAAAGGGAGGGACTGCAGTACCAACAACTTGGACAGGAGCACGGTCAGCTTCTGCACCTTAGGATGGTTGGACGCATACTGTTGTCTCTTTGCAATCGCCTCGCTGAAAGACTGCTGGCGCCATGAGATAATGGCAAAGAGAAACAGCTCCCTGCTGCAGAGGTGGTGGAGCCTTGAGTGGCTGCAATGGCATGCGTGCCACTGAGCGCTGCTGCTGCTATTGCTGCGGCGGCAGGATGGATCACCACATCTGAGATACGTTTCTCCCAGGCCACCGGATGGTGACGCTGCATATGTTGATGCAGGGCCGTGGTGCCAACATTAGCTCCCTGGCCATGCTTCACTTTCTGCCCACAGATTCTACATATACACATATTCGGCTCCTCCGGTGTCTTAGCAAAGAACTGCCACACCGCCGAGTAGCTGATTTTACGGTCAACGCTCCGCACTGAGTGACTACTACCGCCGCTGCCGTGCTGAGCCCTGGTGCCGCTACATTCTTGGACCTGACTCACGGCCACACAACCCACCTGCTGGCTGCGCCGCTGCCTGACGAGCAATCTGACCCCCTCTTCTCCTGACGATGATGAAGCCCTTGCTTCACCCGGCTCCCAAGTGCGGTCGACTACATCATCATCGATTTGTGTTTCATCGTCACTGCTGTCCTCATCACCGGTCTTGGTATGCAGAGGCTGACCCCTCACAACATGACCTCCCATGCCAATCTCCACATCTATACTTTGACGCTTACTGCAAGAAGCAGGGGATATTGGCCCCGTTTCTTCGCTGCCAAGTAGCTGCTGACTGCCCTCCTCAAATTGTTCATCCTCGCTATATAGTGGTGCAGAGCCCAGACCACATAGTAGATCTCTGGCTGAGGGAACCGGATGGGACAGAGGCGGGTTGAGGACAGGTGAGGGCCGCTGACCCGCTCCTGGGCCATGCCAACTAAGGGTTGTGTCTGACATTCCCACCGACTCTTGGCTGGGGTTGTCAGATCCCATCTGGGAGGAAGTGGATGACCTAGTTAACCAATCAAGAACCCTTGGTTTGCTGGTCAACACACGGCCGCTATATGACACTGGCAGTTCTGGCCTCACCGAGTGACCCCTGCTGCGACGTCCCCTTGCTGTGCTGCGACCTGGGCCTGCTCCAGGAATGTTTGTGCCTCTGCCTCTCGCAGGTGAAGAGCCTGCCAACTTTCTGTCTGACATACTGTTTGTTCTAAAATGTACAGACACTGTTTGATGAAGATATCTGCATATGATAAATACACACCCTGTATTTGACTCCAAATGAACCCAGTAACAAGCTTGGGTAACCCTTGGATATAAATTGCGCTCCACAAATGCCAGGAAAAATTTACTTGTATGTGCCGTTTAAAAACACTGTGTATTTTACTGAATATAAAAGCACAAACAGGCTTAATTAACCTTCGGATATAAATTTTGCTACAGGCAAAATTTCTTCTTTGGCGGTGAAAAAGAAAGTTTCTTTTACTAAGTACAACTGTAGAAAAATACATAGTTAACCCTTGGATGTAAATTGCGCAAAAGAATTGAGCAACTAAAAATTACCAGCTTTGTAGCGTGTTAAAATGGCGTGTATTTTACGGTACACAACAACAAAAAAACTTGTAATTAACCTTCGGTTATGAAATATGCTGCAGGTAAAATGTCTTTTTTTGCGTGAAAGAAGTTTCTTTAGTGCCAACGGCAGAACAACGCTATTAACCCCTGATGTAAATTGCGCAAAGAATTGAGAACCAAAAATTACGCTTTGTACATGTTAAATGGTGTATTTGGTACACAACAGAAAATTTAATTACTTCGGTTATGAATATGCTGCAGGAAAATGTCTTTTTGCCGTGAAAAGAAGGTTTTTTTGTGACAAACGCAGAAAACGCTTAATTACCACTGGATGTAAATTGCGCAAAAGAAATGAGCAACCAAAAATGAAGTGGTATTTGGATTGTAGAAACGCTGTTTCTTTAAATGAATACAACACGAACAGGCTTAGATCCCCCTTGGATATTCAATGTGCTGTGAGCAGATAGCATTAAAATGTATATGCAGCTGCATTGGACGCACACTGGACTTCAGTTCCAATACCCCACAAAATCAGAATTAGAACGTAAGAGAAGCAGTCTCTGAGACAAGCTGTGACACCCCCCAAAAATCGCTGTATAAAAATGAGTTCTTTAGTATCAGCTATCATAAGCAGCTGTAGCAGCTCCTTCCCTAATCAGTACAGTGAGAGGAGTGTGAGCTCCCAGCGTCGCGCCCGGACTTATATAGTGCGGTGACGTCACAGAATCCCGCCGGTCTCTGATTGGCTTCATCTCTGCACATGTCATGCAGGCTACGCCCTTCTTCCTCCAAGAGTTCTTTGCCCCATGTGACACCATGTGCTCGCAGCCATTTTATCAATCAAAAACACACTTCGTTCCCGCGAATTACCCCAAACTTCGACTTCGTTCAGAACCGAAGTTTTCCTGAAATTCTAAACGAATTCCACTTCGTTAGAATCAATTCGCCCATTTCTAATCATAGGTAGACCTCAACTATGAGAGACAAAATGAGAAAACAAATCCAGAAAATCACATAGTCTGATTTTGAAAGAATTTATTTTCAAATTATGGTGGAAAATAAGTATTTGGTCAATAACAAAAGTTAATCTCAATACTTTGTTATATATCCCTTGTTGGCAATTACAGAGGTCAAACATTTTCTGTACGTCTTCACAAGGTTGGCTTACACTGTTGCTGGTATGTTGGCCTATTCCTCCATGCTGATCTCCTCTAGAGCAGTGATGTTTTGGGGCTGTCGCTGGGCAACGCGGACTTTCAACTCCCTCCAAAGGTTTTCTATGGGGTTGAGATCTGTAGACTGGCTAGGCCATTCCAGGACCTTGAAATGCTTCTTACGAAGCCACTCGTTTCATGCCTTGGTGTTGTGCTTGGGATCATTGTCATGCTGAAAGACCCAGCCACGTTTCATCTTCAATGCCCTTGCTGATGGAAGGAGGTTTGCACTCAAAATCTCACGATACATGGCCCCATTCATTCTCTCATATACACGAATCAGTCGTCCTGGTCCCTTTGCAGAGAAACAGCCCCAAAGCATGATGTTGCCACCCCCATGCTCACAGTAGGTATGGTGTTCCTTGGATACAACTCAGCATTCTCTCTCCTCCAAACATGACAAGTTGTGTTTCTACCAAACAGTTCTACTTTGGTTTCATCTGACCATATGCTATTCTCCCAATACTCTTCTGGATCATCCAAATGCTCTCTAGCAAACTTCAGATGGGTCCGGACATGTACTAGCTTAAGCAGGGGGACACGTCTGGCACTGCAGGATCTGAGTTCCTGGCGGCGTAGTGTGTTACTGATGGTAGCCTTTCTTACATTGGTCCCAGCTCTCTGCAGGTCATTCTCTAGATCCCCCTGTGTGGTTCTGGGATTTTTGCTCACCGTTCTTGGGATCATTTTGATCCCACAGGGTGAGATCTTGCGTGAAGCCCCAGATCGAGGGAGATTATCAGTGTTCTTGTACGTCTTCCATTTTCTAATTATTGCTCCCACAGTTGCTTTCTTCACACCAAGCTGCTTGCCTATTGCAGATTCCGTCTTCCCGGCCTGGTGCAGGGCTACATTTTTGTTTCTGGTGTCCTTCGACAGCTCTTTGGTCTTCACTATAATGGAGCTTGGAGTGTAACTGTTTGAGGTTGTGGACAGATGTCTTTTATACTGATAACAAGTTCAAACAGGAAATCTTGCTTGTTTGTGGGTGACCAAATACTTATTTTCCACCATAATTTGCAAATAAATTATTTCCAAATCAGACAATGTGATTTTCCGGATTTGGTTTCTCATTTTGTCCCTCATAGTTGAGGTCTATCGATGATGTCAATTACAGGCCTCTCTCATCTTTTTAAGTGGGAGAACTTGCACAATTGGCGGCTGACTTTTTTCCCCACTGTATTTAGTGTCAGGACATTATAAACCGCTCCTCACATTGCAGCTAAAAGAAGTTTTAAAACTTTATGTAAATGAAATTTAAAGTATAACAGTCTATAATTTTATTCATTTTATACTATTATGCAAATCTATGAAACGTTATAAGTTTATTAGCTTCCTTATATTCTAGCACTGTCTAGATCCCGCTTTCCTACTTGCAGTCTTTTGGTAACTATTAGACTTTGTTCACACAATGGATTCCACGATAAAATAAATGTGAAAACTAAGTCCCATTCATTTGAATGGGAAGTCTGTGCTATAGTTCGCACTGTGAACTAAAGCGGGGATTTTCTACTCCACGTATTTCAAATCCATAGTGCAGAATAAATAAGAATGGACATATCCAATCTTTGAAGAAGATTCCACTTTGGGCAGCCATTTAGAAATTAGGTTAAACCATGTCACAATCAGAGGAAAAACTGCCTCTGCAAAGTTAAAATCCTTTGGATTCCAGGGCGCATTTTTCTGATTGGTAAAAGCGGACGTGTGAATGTTCTCTTAAGAAAACATATCCCTCTCAAAGTAAAACAAATTTACATATTCGTAATATTTTGGAAGCTGGAAGACTTTGTTCAGATTATAATGACAGATCATATGATAGGTCATAGTAAATACTGCCAATGTGTTCATATTTGAAAAAGGGCTGGGCGTTTTAAACGGTGAGGTTAAATTATTATTTTCTGTTTTGTTACTTCAGACCTCATGGATTATTTGTTAATGGCAAATTGGCCTTGCAGTTCTTTGAGATTTCTGGGATGTTTTGTAAGTTCTTGAGTAATATGTTTCTAAAAGCTTGGGAGTATTTTTTTTAGCAAAATAACTACTCTTAGAAGGGTTGTCTCAATACAAAGATTAGCTTTCAACATGTAGGGAACAGTAAATGAAGACATTTTCAAAATAGATTGCTGTTTAATTTTCTTTGTTGAGGAGACATTTGATTTTATTAGCTCTGAGTGGACTCAGGTTTCTCTAGGTTACTGACCTGCTCTGCCCTGCACTCACCTGCTGTTTGTCTTATCTGATAGCAGGGATGACTTCATCACATAGGTCAGCACACAATGCTGCTAATTACTTTTGTTTACTTTAGCTCTGAAGCTTATCTGGACTTTAGATAAACATCTCTTGCTCTCATGGCAGAGTAATTAGCAGACCTTTGAATATGGAGGGAGATGAGATGCTAATCACCCATAGCCTGACCAGGAAGAGACATGATCCATGGATGAAAGCTGTTTTCTCTATGAAACTCTATGAAACAGGGTGAGAAGACAACCCTTTAAAATATTGTTTTTCCCTGTGCTTTGAGTATTTGTGTCTGTGTGTAAATAAAACTGAGGAACAAAAAAGTTTTGGTTTTTTTTGGTGCCTAGAAATGTTTACCTTATTCTTGGTATATAGGTGCCGCTGAGTACGAAAATCCCATCCATTTTATTCTAGCAGATCTAGTTTTTGAGATGTTGATTACATGATTTTCCGTTGTTCTTGTGATTGTGTATACATATCTAGTGCAGGTGAATATGATTGAATTTGTTCATGGGAAATTCATATTTTTGTTTGCATGTGTTCTTTAAATGTTCAAAAATGTATGTCTTTTCTGTTTCACATGAATTTCCAACAATTCTTTAGTAAAATATTGAGTGATCTCTACTTTCAGCAGCATGTACTTGGTAAGGTGCAAATGCCAGATCTAAAAAACTAGAGCTGAGGGGGAAACGGGTGTCATTTTCAGAATCAGCCTCCAAAACATACTCAAGAATAGTTCCAACTTTTAAGGCACCAAAATGAGTGTTCCTTAAAAGTGTTTATTAACTTTTGAGAAACCCTTGTGGATTTTATCCAAGCTACACAGGCTTTTCTTGTTATTGAAGCATAGGGAAAGCAAAATAACTGTCAAAAAGACTATTAAAGACTAATGTTGCTTTAACAGAGATGTTTGTTTCAAAACTGGTTCAAAGTCATGAAAATATTTGAGTTTGGGACTTCCCAAAAATAAATTTTTTATTTAACCTCGTCCCTAATTGTCTGATGTCACTTCTAGTTTCCAACACATCGGGGTTACCTAGGGAAGCTGGAAGTGACACTGCACAGGTAGAGTTGCCATGTTGGACATCAAGATAAGGCGTGGAGCAACACTGAAAGCTAAACTAATCCCTTGAAACCCCTACAATGCTAAACCCTAATCCTAAACCCAATTTAGTTTTCAGATTGATTTCTTTGGCAATTATGCCTGCCCCCATCCAAATTGAATCACTTAAACACATGGACAAAATTGTTGGGACCTTACGGTTACCGTATAGTGGTCACTAAAATAACTTGATAAAAGTAAATATGAATTTAAATTTTAAGAAAATCAACTAATGAAAATCAGACATTTGATTATTTATTAATGTATTATTATTTTGTTTTGGCATTGTGGTTCAACCAAAAAACTTTATAAAACCAAACTGGCCTGTAGAAAAATGATGATAGCTGTAACATAATATTTTGTTGCACAATCTTTTGAGGCAATTAATGCAAACAATTTTCGTAACTCAATGATATTTCGGCACCTGGCTTCCAGTTTTTTGGCCCACTTCTCATGAGCACATTACTCCAGCTGTCTCAGGTGTGACTGTGCCTTCTCCAGACTGCATACTTCATCTCCTTCCACAGATGTTCAATAGGATTTAGATAAGGGCTCATAGAATAATCCAATGGTTTGCATTAGCTAATTTTGGATGTTGTTAGCTGTGTGTTTTGGGTCATAATCCTGTTGGAAGACCCATAACCTGTGACTGAAACCAAGCTTTGTGACACTGGGCAGCACATTTTGCTCCAGAATGCCTTGATAGACTCTAAATTTCATTGTGCAAGGCAGAGATTTGAGATATCCTGTACCAAATGCAGCAAAACAGTTCCAAAACATAACTGAGCCTTCTCCACGTTTCAAAGTAGGTACAACTTTTTTTTGTATGCTTCATTTTGCATCTGTGAACATAGAGCTGATGTGATTTACGAAAAAAGCTAAAACTTGGTCTCATCTGTCCAAAGGATAAACTTAGCAACACTTTGTGGCTTGTTAATATTCATTTTGTTAGATTCCAGTCTTACTTTGCTATTATTTGCTTTCATCAGTGCTTAGCTCCTCCATTGTCTTTTATTAAGTCCAGTTTGAAAAAGACAGTGATAGATTGTGCGATCTGACACAGACGTACCTTGACCTTGGAGTTCACCTTTAATCTCTTTGGAAGTTGTTCTGGATTCTTTGGTTATCATGTGTGGTTTCTGTCTCTTCAATTTGTCATCAATTTTCCTCTTTTGGTGACATCTACACAAAACTTAAAGTTCTTTATAATATGTACAAATGTAGTACCAGAAATATCAAGCTGTTTGGAGATGGTTTTATAGGTTTTACCTTTAATCTTTGTCCATAATATTCTTTCTAATCTCCTGACATCTCTCTTCTTCACTTCCTTTGGTTAATGTTCAGTGTGGTACACACCATGATTTCACACATCACAGTAACTTCTTCCCACCCCCCCTTAACCACTTCCTGATGGACGGTCATAATAATATGGCTCTAAATTTTTTTTGCTCTTTGCCTTCTGAAAGCCATAACTTTTTTATTTTTCCACCTACATAGACATATGAGGGCTTTTATTTTGTGGGACAAGTTGTACTTTCTAGTGGTGTTATTCATATTACTACAGAGTGTAGCGAATGGCGCCGCGCTCCGGCCCGCGGGCCGCAGGTGCACCCATGCGCCCTCTCCGGGGTTCCTGCCCAGGACGGGTAGCGCCGCTGGCCGCGGGACGAGCTGCGGGCGCACTCGCTTTAACTACTTACCAGACCACGTTCCTACTCCGTCCGCGTCCTCTGCTGGCCGAGGCGCGTTCTTGTAAATTTAAAGGGCCAGCGCGCCGGTAATCGGCTAATTGCCGGGCGCTGCCCCTATATATTGGTTCGGTCCACAGGACTTCCTTGCTGGATCTATGTTGCCCCATGCCTTAGAAAAAGCATTCCTAAGTGTCTTCTTGCCTTGCCGTGTACCCGACCTCTTGCTACGTTTTCCCGACTCAGAAGCTTTGCCGCCTGCCCTGACCTTCCTGCCTGCGCACGACTACGGTTCTCATCTGACGATTCTGTACCTCGCTGCACCTCGGCCACCACCACAAGCCCGCCGCGTCAGAGGTAGCGACCTGGTAGGACTCCCGCCGCAACAAGTCCATCCCGCTTTGCGGCGGGCTCTGGTGGAAACTGGAACCTACTTAGACTCCGCTTCCTGGCGCGGTTGTTGCCACCACTTGCGGTGGTCCAGTGGATCCAGTAACCCGGCCGCTACAGTTAGATCCAGCCATGGATCCCGCCAAGGTGCCCCTGCCAAGTCTTGCGGATCTAACGACCATTGTTGCCCAGCAGTCGCAGCAGATCGCGCAACAGGCACAGCAGTTGGGCCAGCTCTTCGCCATGATGCGACAACTCCTGGCGTCCCAGCAGCAGCAACCGTCTTCTTCGCCGGTGGTTCCATCTCCTCCTGCCATCCCGTTGGCAATCGTGGGCCCAAAGCTTCGTCTACCATTACCCACCAAGTTCGACGGGGACCAAAAGCTATGCAGAGGTTTCATTACCCAGTGCTCCATGCACGTGGAGCTGATGGCCGACCAGTTCCCCATGGAAAGGTCAAAAGTCGCGTTTGTGGTGAGCCTGCTATCCGGAAAGGCCCTGGCCTGGGCGACCCCCCTCTGGGATCGGAACGACCCTGTGACAGTAGACCTAAAGGCCTTCCTCACTGAATTCGCATTTTCGAGGAGCCAGCACGTGCGTCTTCTGCCGTCTTCGCCTGAACCTTCGTCAGGGGGACTCCTCCGTAGGTGACTATGCGGTCCAGTTCTGTACCCTTGCTTCTGAGCTATCCTGGAATGACGCTGCCCTCTGCGCCACATTCAAGAAGGGTCTGTCTTGCAGGGTTCAGGACACACTTGCAGCTAGAGATCTTCCATCTTCTCTGGGCGAACTTATCCACCTGGCCACCCGCATAGATGTGCGCTTCACGGAGAGCCAGGAGGAGCTCCGCCGGGACCAGGACTTGGCACGACCTCGTCTGGCTCCTATGTTCCAGAGGTCTCCACCGCCGCTCCCGCAGGTCTCCACCGAGGAACCCATGCAGGTAGATCGGGCCCACTTGTCGGATCAAGAGCTGTCCCGACGTCGGGTGGAGAATCTTTGCCTCTACTGCGCCAGTCCGGACCATCTCCGCAGAAGCTGTCCACAGTGTCCCCAGCGCTCGGGAAACACTCGCACCTAGGAGCCGTAGGAGAGGCGTCCTTAGGTGCTAATTCTCCCTCTTCACGATTGATGTTGCCAGTGGCGGTAACAACGGATGCTGGTCTCTCGTTCCGGGTCTCTGCCTTCCTGGACGGCTCTGCCGGGAACTTTATTCATGCCTCCTTGGTGTCCTGTTACCGCTTGCCAGTGATCCATCTAGAGAAGCCCCCGTCAGTGGGAAGCTCCTTAGCGACTCCATTCAGTACGCAACCTGGCCAGCGTTCCTCCATGTAGGGGTCTTGCACAAGAAGAAGATCCCTTTTTACGTCCTGCCTCATGCTTCCTCGGCGATCCTGTTGGGGCTACCCTGGCTGCAATGTCACGCCCCTACGCTGGATTAGAGGACAGGCGAGGTCCTGCGTTGGGGATCGGAGTGCCAGGATCTCTGTTTGGTGGCATCATGCCCGGTGCCCACCTCTTCTCTACAGTCGCCATTCAAGCCTCTGCCAGGCCTGCCATCAGTGTACCAGGATTTTGGGGACGTATTCTCGGAGAGACAGGCTGAGATGCTGCCGCCCCATCGGCCATTAGACTGCCCGATTGACCTCCTCCCCGGAACCAGCCCCCCGCGGTGAAGGGTCTACCCGCTGTCCGTTTCGGAGACTCAGGCCATGTCGGCCTATATTCAGGAAAATTTACTGAAAGGCTTTATTCGCAAATCCTCCTCTCCATCCGGTGCCGGGTTCTTCTTCGTACAGAAAAAAGATGGCTCACTTCGTTCATGTCTTGATTACAGAGGGCTAAACAAAATCACGGTGAAGAATCGCTATCCCCTACCGCTGATCTCTGTGCTCTTCGATAGTGTTGAGCGATTGCGTTGGCCATCGACATCGGTCGATGGTCGATAGTCGACCATCATCGACCAGATAGTCGATAGTGAGCAGTCGATTATGAGCGATGACCATTAAAGTCTATGGGAGAGCAACAACACCTTCATTCTTACACCCAAACAGGGCTGGAGAAGCTGGAATTAACATCCACAACAGTCAAATGGATACGTGCTACATCTTAGGCAACACACTTAGGTTATAAAAGCCACAGAAAAAAAAACACACAACATTCACTATCCCTGTCTTGAACCACAGCATGACCCTTAAACCTGCATCACCCACAAATTAAAAAGTGCCAGAAGGCAGTATGATTTGAACCATCATCTTACTTGAACTGGACATTGAATATCCCTGTCCTGGGCCACAGCATGAGCCCCAAACCTGCATGACCCCCAGATTCAAAAGTGCCGGAAAAAGGAGTCTTTCAACCACCATTTTAGTTTCACTGGACATTGACTATAGCTTTCCTGGGCCAAAGCATGAGCCCCAAACCTGCATGACCCCCCCCTTTTAAAACTGCCGTAACAATGAGTCTTTCAACCACCATTTTAGTTTCACTGGACATTGACTATAGCTGTCCTGGGCCACAGCATGAGCCCCAAACCTGCATGACCCCCACATTTAAAAAGTGCCGGAAAAAGGAGTCTTTCAACCACCATTTTAGTTTCACTGGACATATACTGTCCCTGTCCTGGGTAGCGCTTGCCCCTCCGTATGAGTGCGGACCAATTGAGCTTCACTTGGAAATACTGGTGGTTAACGCTCCTGTTCCACCCAGGTGCCCTTTTTCTTGGCATTCTTTTTCTCATTTTACTCAACGTGCTGGAGGAATTGTCTCTGTACTTTGTTCTCTGTCCGTGCTCCATACTCCATGTCCTCTGAATAACCTACATCTGGTCAAGTTTTCCTGTACCTCCCTTGTACAATTCAGAGGAATTTTTTTACCAGCTATTTTGTACATGCAAGTTTTTTAGTAGTTTAATTCTAGAAAACACATTTTTAAAATAGGATGGAATCCCACCATGTCTTTGTAGATCTATCAACAAAGCTTGACTGACCAAAAGTGAAAAAAAACACCTGTCTGAAATGTATACGGATATTAAAAGGTATTTTTGGCACCTATCAATTCACCTGTGGTGACTACAAAATTGCTGTATTCAAATTTAACTGCAAAGTAGATCTATCAACAAAGCTGGCCTGCGCCAAAGTGAAAAAACACGTATCTGAAATGTATTCGGATAATAAAAGGTATTTTTTGGCACCTATCAATTCACCTGTGGTAACTACACAATTGCTGGATTCAAATTTAACTGCAAGGTGGCTCTATCAACAAATCTGGACTGGGCAAAAGTGCAAAAAACACGTATCTGTAATGTATTCGGATAATAAAAGGTATTTTTGGCACCTATCAATTCACCTGTGGTGACTACAAAATTGCTGTATTCAAATTTAACTGCAAAGTAGATCTATCAACAAAGCTGGCCTGCGCCAAAGTGAAAAAACACGTATCTGAAATGTATTCGGATAATAAAAGGTATTTTTTGGCACCTATCAATTCACCTGTGGTGACTAAAAAATTGCAGTATTCACATTTAAGTGCAAGGTGCCTCAATGAACAAAGCTGTAGTGCGCCAAAGTCAAAAAACACGTATCTGAAATTTATTCGGATATTACAAGGTATTTTTTGGCACCTATCAACCTGTGCTGACTTGCTGGATTCTAATTTAAGTACAAGGTGGATATATCAACAAAGGTGGAATGGGCAAAATTGAAAATGAACACCTATCTGAAATGTATACTGATAATAAAAGTGGAGTTTTGCACCTAACAAAGAGACCTGCAGTTACTAGAAAAGATGTGTATCCTATAAGTTCAGGCTGCCCAATATCCAGGAAATATTTCAATAGAAAACTGTTAATAATAAAGCTATTGCAATGTCTACACTAAGTCTTGGTGAACTTTATCCAGTATTCTTTATAGAGCTTGTCTGTGTTCGCCCGCGGGGGCCCCCCCGTCGCTCCCCCCCTGTGACTTTACAGCGGTAGATGCTCCTTTAAAATTCTCTACCTAACTATATAAAATCTTCCAATCTCTAATCTAACTAAATTGTAAGGATCACAGCTAATAGTAGAGGTTTCTCTGTGAAGAAATATAATAATTTCGCTGAGCTGTTTGGACACAAGCAGAGTGCACGTCCTTCTGCTCTGAGACGCTGAGAGACACTGAGGCTGAACAGGAAACGCTGTTCTATGTAAAACGAGGTCATGTGATTTTCCAGCCAATCACAACCATACACATCCCAGTCATGACGTCGCACACACATCTCACCCTGCTCTATTCTGTAATCTGATTTGCTGGCCGCCAAAATTACAGGAAGCGCCGAAAATGGCGCGATCTTAATAGATGATGCACAGATTTTAACCTAAATTATCGCATGATCTAAAAAATCCGATCACACCATAAAAACTGTGCCGATTTCAACTTTGTCGATAATAATCGCTCAACACTACTCTTCGACCGACTCCAGGGAGCCAAGGTATTTTCCAAGTTGGACTTAAGGGGAGCCTACAACCTTATCAGAATTCGAGAGGGGGACGAGTGGAAGACGGCATTCAATATTCATGACGGGCATTTCGAATATCTCGTGATGCCCTTTGGGCTATGCAACGCCCCAGCGGTATTTCAGGAATTAGTCAATGATGTCTTCAGAGACCTTCTTTATATCTGTGTCATAGTATATCTAGACGATATCCTGATTTTTTCTCCTGACATGCAGACTCATCGGGTACAGGTGCGCCAGGTTCTACGACGTTTGCGTAACAACCGACTGTATGCCAAGCTGGAGAAGTGTCGGTTCCACCAGGCCAGCCTTCGGTTTCTCGGGTACATTGTCTCCGATCGGGCGCTACAGATGGACCCAGCAAAACTCTCTGCGATCCAGCAGTGGCCATGACCTGTCGGCCTTCGGGCGATACAAGCTTCCTGGGGTTCGCCAACTACTACCGGCAATTCATTCCCCATTTCTCTACACTGGTGGCTCCCATCGTGGCTCTCACTAGGAAGAACACAAGTCCGAGATGTTGGCCTCCGGCAGCCGAGAAAGCTTTCTTTGAGCTAAAGACAGCTTTTTCTTCAGCACCTATATCCAGATACGGAGAAACCCTTCTCTCTAGAGGTGGATGCCTCTTCTGTGGAGGTGGGGGCAGTCCTTACACAGAAGGGTCCTAAGGGCAAGACTCTCACTTACGATTTCTTTTCCAAGACCTTCTCACCAGCGAGACGAAATTATGCCATTGGAGATCGGGAACTGTTGGCCATCAATTTGGCTCTGGAGGAATGGCGACATTTGCTGGAGGGAGCTCGACACCCATTTGATGTCTTCACTGACCACAAGAATCTCCAGTACCTCCAGACGGCCCAGCGTTTAAAACCTCACCAGGCCAGGTGGTCACTCTTTTTCTCACGTTTCGACTTCAAGATCCACTTCCGACCGGCCGAGAAGAACGTCAAGGCGGACGCCCTCTCCCGTGCTTCTGACGTTACCGGAGAAGGACCAGTATCTCGGCACATCATTGCTCCTGATCGGCTGATCCACGTGGCTCCTGTGGATCTTCGTAGTGTCCCACCGGGCAAAAACTATGTACGTCTGGTGCTCAGGACAAAAATTCTGGAATGGGGGCATAGTTCTCTTCTGGCCGGCCACCCCGGGATATGGAAGTCCCACGCCCTTTGCAGCGCTACTGGTGGCCAACTCTGCTCCAGGACGTCAAGGATTTCGTTCTCTCCTGTGCCACGTGTGCCCGGAATAAGGTCCCACACCATAGGCCCGCGGGCCTCTTAGTCCCTCTGCCCGTTTCAGAGTCCCCATGGACACACATAGGCATGGACCATCACGGACCTTCCTTACTCCTCTGGGAATTCTATCATCTGGGTGGTCACGGACGGATTCTCGAAGATGTCCCACTTCGTGCCACTTCCTGGTCTTCCTTCTGCTCCTCAATTGGCGGGTAATTTCTTCCATCACATTTTTCGCCTGCATGGGTTACCCTCGCACATCGTGTCCGATCGGGGCGTTCAATTTGTCTCCAGATTTTGCCGTGCCCTGTGTTCTCGCTTACAAGTCAAGTTGGACTTCTCTTCTGCCTATCATCCACAGAGAGTAAATCAGATCTTGGGGGAATACCTGCGTCATTTTGTCTCCGGTCGCCAGGACAATTGGGCCGAGCTGTTCCTTGGGCCGAGTTCTCCTACAACCATCGGCACTCTGACTCTACATGTGTTTCTCCATTCTTTGTGGTCTACGGTCGTCACCCACGCCTTCCCCTCCCCTTGGCTACGGCTTCCGAGGTTCCCGCTGTGGATAACCAAGTTCGGGATATCAAGGCCATTTAGCGGGAGACCCGACATGCCTTACTCCGGGCTTCGAAGACCCAGGCCAACAAGAGGAGGAGATCTCCTCCAATGTTCCTCCAGGGGACAAGGTTTGGCTTTCTTCCAGATACGTACGCCTCAAGATCCCCAGCTATAAGTTGGGTCCACGATTTCGGGGACCTTTCAGAGTACTTCGGCAGCTGAATCCGGTGTCCTACAAGCTCTGCCTACCCCTATCTCTATGGATTCCAAACGCTTTCCACGTCTCCCTTCTAAAACCCTTGGTCTTGAACCGGTTCTCTCAGAGGAGTGAGTCACCGTCTCCGGTAGTGGAGTCTTCGGATGTTTTTGAAGCAAAGAACATCTTGGCCATGAAGACCATCAGGGGTAAACGGTTCTTCCTTGTTGATTGGAAGGGCTTCGATCCCGAGGAGAGGTCCTGGGAACCGGAGTCTAATATTTTGAACCAAGATCTTGTTCACAGGTTCCTTCGGCCTAAGAAGAGGGGAGACCTAAGGGGGGGTACTGTAGCGAGTGGCGCCGCGCACCGGCCCGCGGGCTGCAGGTGCACCCGTGCGCCCTCTCCGGGGTTCCTGCCGGGGACGGGTAGCGCAGCTGGCCGTCGGACGAGCTGCGGGCGCACTCGCTCTAACTACTTACCAGACCACGTTCCTGCTCCATCCACGTCCTCTGCCGGCCGAGACATGCGCCCCTGTTCCCTAGGGCGTGCGCGTTCTTGTAAATTTAAAGGGCCAGCGCGCCGGTAATTGGCTAATTGCCGGGCGCTACCGCTTTATATTGGTTCGGTTCACAGGACTTCCTTGCTGGATCTATGTTGCCCCGTGCCTTAGAAAAAGCGTTCCTAAGTGTCTTCTTGCCTTGCCGTGTACCGAATTCTTGCTACGTTTTCCCGACTCCGAACCTTTGCTGCCGATTCTGTACCTCGCTGCACCTCGGCCGCCACCGCAAGCCCGCTGCGTCAGGGGTAGCGACCTGGTAGGACTCCCGCCGCAGCAAGTCCATCCTGCTTTGCAGCGGGCTCTGGTGAGGACCGGGACCTACTTAGACTCCGGTCCCTGGCGCGGTTGTTGCCACCGCTTGCGGTGGTACAGTGGATCCACTATCCCGGCCGCTACACAGAGTATACTAGGGAACAGCAAAAAATTTCTAAGTGGGACAAAATGTGAAAAAAAAACTTACTTACGCCATGTTTGCGGGAGGTTTGTTTTTACGGAGTTTATTCTTCGGTAAAAATGATGTGTTACCTGTATTCTACAGGTTGATACGCATCCGGCAATACTAAACATGTAGGGTTTCCATAATGTCTTGGTACCGTAAAAAAAATTGCAAACATTTCCTATTTTCTTAAATTTGCGCCACGGCGCCGTTTTGTGCGACCAATAACTTTTTTATACTAACACCTACGGCTGTCAGTGAGGCGCCATTTTTTGCGGGCAGAAGTGTACTTTTTAATGCTAGCACTTAGAAATGGATGCAACTTTTTTGAAAAAACACACTGTGAACCTGGGTGCCACTGGCAGGGTTGCGGCATATAAATATACACACACACACCATTACCAGTGGCACACCACTGCTAAAAGGGCAATACATTACATGGAAATCCCTAAAGAAGCATTTATGCTATCTATCAAACATGAAAAAAACTTTGAGATTCTTAGTTCACACGTTTTGATCAAAAAATGCTTAAAGGGGTTGTCTCACTACAATGATTGGGTTTTAATTAAAAGATCTTTAAAAAACAAGCAGCTTTGCAATATATGTTCATTACAAATGTCCTACTGATTTTGAGTTATCCCTGGTAGTAGGAGTGCATCAGCTCCTCAAATCTCTATAGCAGCCGACCTGTTGATTGTTATCTCACTGGCTGCCAGTCCTGGTGACTCATCAGCTTCTGAATACAGGTCAGTGCACAGAGCCCCTCCCTCACAGTATGCTTCTGTAGGGAAGGGAGGGGGAGGGGGAGGGCTCTGGCTTCTGTGTCTGTGTGGATTAACCCTGTGTGTGCCTGCTCCCTCATGCTCTCTACACAAATTGAGGAGAGCAGAGGTGAGGCTGATCTGTAGTCAGTAGATGTGACAGCAGTGAAGTGTGTTGCTATAATCATGATGTGTCTGTGGAGCTCTGACTATACTAATAGAACAGATCAGGGGGGCATGTGAACGGTTCATATCCCTCCCTGCTCTGCTATATTAGTGACACATCGTGATTATAGTAACTCACTTCACAGCTGCCCTGTGTCTGTTCTGACAGGGTTTGTTTGTTGTTGCTTGAGATGTCAGTGGAGATTTGTATGCTAAGCAGGGGGTAAAGGAACAGTTGCATCCCCCCCTGCTCTGCTATTAGCATACACAGCTTCACAGACCTCTGGCTCCATAGCCACTCATAGATGAGTCCTCTCCCTGCTGTCTCCTGACTCTATGGAGAGGAGCAGCAAGAGCTCACCAACAGCACAGTATGCATATGGGAATATATGCATACATATTGCAATTGTTTGATTATGATGTAATTGTTTATCATATATGCACGATTATATATGTATTGTATTATCTTACATAATTGATTCCCATTTAATAACAGGATGTCTCATGATATTTCCTTATTCTCCACAGATAAAATGACTATCTACGTATTCATGGTAACCTTTGTGCAGACTATTCTTCTAATTTCTTCCTCATTCTCCTCCCTATATATTTGCTCCTTACATTCTCTTCTGCCTTTTTCTGTCCCCTCCTTTTCCTTATCGCTTTGCTCTACAGCTTTTCCCATTTGTCCCTTCTGCTCCCCTTCTTCTTTGCTGTTTTCCTTGTACCACACACATTGTGTGTACATTGCGGTTCGGCGCATGCGCTATAGCATTTTCCCTTACTGCCCTCACTCCCTTCCTGATCCTAGTGCGCAGCAGCGGGCGTCCCCATGCATGCGCGGGTGGGTATAAAAGACGCGCTCGCGCTGTCAGGGATGCTGGCGGCTTACACTTATCTCCGGACGTCACGTCCTATTACCCCTCATCCCAGGTATGTTCCTACTTTCCCTGCATGCTTACTAGCCATCAGATAGGCCAGTCTGCTTATCCCATATGCGTTTCTAATATGTGCCCTTATTATTATCCCCCATAGAGAACGCCTATACTTAGGGCGTTGCGCCCTCTGGACCCTTGTATCACCGCAATTACTCCTCTTGGTAAGCAATAGGCCCAGACTCTCTTTACCCTTTGTATGCCATATTAGTTGCCTCATTCACACTATCTACTCCTCTCCCAGCAGGCACTCCTGTCATATATATCTTAATTGAAAACAACCACTTTTACCCTACCTCTACCGATCTTAGGTAAGACTCCACTTTTATGTTGTATCTAAAAAAGTTTTCTCTCTACACCCTCTTCCTGTATCTAATCCAAGTTTTACCATATAATCCCATCCCTATCCTATAACACCCTCATTCCCTTACCCTCCTCTCCCACATACGTTCTTGCTTTTCTTTCCTCTCCCCTTTCCAATTTTCCCCTTGACTTTGCTCTACAAACATACATACTATCCTCTCTTCTCGCTCTATTCTGTATATACTATTCTTTTTTCTTCCCCCTTTACATTTCTTCTTAAAGCATTACTACATGTACTGTTTATGTCATGGTATCTCTCTATTCTTCACAGATGTCCTTGATAAAGGCTAAACAATGCCGAAACGTCGACCCCCACTTGAACATCTAATTCTATCTTTGATGTAGAAATCCCATGTGAAGCATTTATATTAAATGTAGTGATACAATGAACTTTATTATGTTTGTGTTATGATCCTCACTATACGTTTGTAAAAAATTATCTATAATTAAGCTTACCTTAATGGTGTTGCAGTGGATTTATCTTCTATAAGTAATTAACCGCATGTCTTTCCATTTTGCACCCAGATGTCACAAAAGAAAAAAAAAAAAAAAAATCCCCTAGGTGTTGCGTGACCCTACAAGTGTTATTTCTATGTTCCTATTTTGGTCCTCGCGCCCCAAATATATTTCCTAGAAATACTAATGACTTGTCCGAGACTTGCCTATACTAAGTAGAACTGAGAGGATCATATCCAATTCAAATGTCTCTAGAGAGCTTCCTTCACATACCCCTTCAGAAATTAAGACAAAGAACTATTAAAAGGAGTTGAGGAGGTATACGCATATGAATTACACGCAGCAACCTTGACGGAGTACCCAAGGACAGAGAATTCCCAGGGGCCTGGGTAGCCACCTTAAAACCCACATTTTCTCAGAACGATACAGAATACTGTAACCAAATTTAGAAATAAACTCAATTAATGCTCATTTGATCTGATATTGTTAACTATGAAAACCTTACAGGACAAACTCACAGAATCTTCTAAGAAAATAGAAACAGAGAACAACAACTTTCCTCATCCAGTTCTTCGAAGAGTGACCAAACTGCAGAGAAGAATCAACCATACTATTTCCGAATCAGACCAGTAATGAAAAAAGAAAAAGAGCAAATTAAAGGGATACGGAGGACTACCTAAACGATACGTCTAGTAAGTGGCAGGGAAATTCGACTTCCTATGCCCGTTATTTCATTCAACCGAGCAAATCTTTACAATAACTCTTCCTGATCAATAGTGATTTAACCACCACTTCCTAGGACAACCTTTTTTAGGGAAGGACAGGGAAGACGACAAGACAAAGACATATCTATCAAAACGACCGATACCAGGGAGAGGAGACTATACACTCACGAATTTTCACCCGATCACAGGTGAGATCAGCGTTAGAATTCAACATTTTCACGAATCTATTCACCCTCCTAAATGTCTTTATTGAGTACGGTCTATCCTTCTGCCCCATGACAACTTTGACACCTCTACCGTAGTAGAACCTAGGCGTTTCTTCCGCTCGTCCCGACTCAAAGTTCATTTCTATAAATTACTTCCTAACTTACCACCCTAACAACATAGTGACCCAATCAGATAATTTGAATTTGAACAAAGATCCAACTACAATCCCCCTTCGCACTATCACCCGTAGAAAACATTCATCAAACCTGGTAAAACAGGATGTTGTCGTACGGGGTGACCGTCACAGATCTCTCAAGGACAATAAAAAAATATAATCTAACCTGACCATACAACTGAACAACAAGCCACTACATGAGATTGAGCCACTCTCGGGACATAGTAATTAAAACCAGCAGACAAAGGTGGAGCTATCGTCGTTATGGAACAGCACCAATGTATATAAAATGAAGATCACACACAACTTTCAGACAGAAGCAACCTAATAAAACCCCCTTGATAGAGACCCCACCCTCATTATCAAAAACCTTATAGAAAGCCTGATCCACAGTACACTACATTAGGTGTTTTATCGATAATCGTACAGCTGAATTCCTATCAATCACATCCCATTAACTCCGTATTTTATGTTCTACCAAGATACATAAGGATCCGTCAACCCACCGGGAGACCCATAGTGGGCCTCCACGGATTAAATTTTGTCACCCCTTTCCATCCTCCCAAGAGAAAATCCTCACACTATTCCCCCCTTTCTTGTTCCATTTTTTATGTTTCCTTTAGTAAAGGACCAGACACCTTCATTTCTCCTGGATACAGGTGATTTCCTTAAAGAAAATCAAGACCATTTCCCCTGTGACTAAAACTCACTATTTGGTTACTTTGGGATGTAGTAAGTCTCTACACATCCATTGATCACTCAGCAGGTATCGCAGCAGTTAACACCTTCTGAACAACTGATCTTCAAGAAGCGGCAAGACAATTCTGTACCGACATTTTAGGCTCTAATTTTACACAATAACTTTTTCTCTTCAGAGATCAATTTTTCATGCATGTAAGGGCACTGCTATGGGAGCAATATGGCACCCCCTTTTGCCAACATCTTAATGGCCATGTTCGAACAGGAATATGTATATACACATCCTATTTTCCAAATCAACGCCAACGAATTGGCTTAGATTCATCGACGACATATTTTGTATCTGGACTGGTACACTATCATCCTTACTTAGTTCATACATACATGAATTCTGTGCTACCCCGAATTCAATTTACTATCCACCCATGATACGGACCGTTTAAACTTCCTGGACACCATCATTATATCAATACGGCTGGTAATTTAATATCTGTTATATATACAAAACCCATGATCGCAACAGGTACCTGTTGGCATTACTATAGTAACCATGCCCCCTAATACAAAAAAATCATACCACAATCTCAATTTAAGCGAGTTCGACAATTGTACAAATCCAACCTATGTACAACTAGGCTGGAAGAAATGTCCAAACGTTTTTAAAGAACGTGGATACCCGCACAAATTTTGAAATATGATTCCTCTACAACGACTTTGACTATTGAACCTTTGAAACACTAGAAATTCCAACTCTGCCCCAACTGCGATCCGATTGATTCTGAAATATCACCCTGCACCCCAAAGGACCCAACAAATTATCCGGAAACATTTGGACCATTTAAGGTCACGATCATATCCACAATGGTTGACTTGCCAGATCTACCCCTTCAATGCCAACAAAAGGGACAAAAATCTCAGAACCACTTGGTAAGGCGACCTTGGTTCATCCCCGAACAGTGACCCGACAATACTTTATCTACTCCACTCAAAAAAGGCACTTTTCCATCCTCGATGTGCCCAATGCTCCATCGAATAATCAAAGGAGCCACTTCACTCATCCCACATGGGACAAAAATTTCCAGTTAAGTGGCTTCTTACCTGTCGATCAAATTTCGTCATATAATCTACACAAATGCCCATGTGGACTCGCTGGTACGTGGCCCAGACCACCCAGGCTATTAAGGACCGTGTATCCTAAACACAAATCGCAATTAATGGTAAGAGACCCTTCTACCCATTCCGGCACCACTTCGCTTAATTAAAGCAATCTTCCCGGCACAACTTAGGTTCAAGTGAGAGAACAGTCCTTTACCCCC
This sequence comes from Phyllomedusa bahiana, assembly GCA_025379985.1. Lineage (NCBI taxonomy): Eukaryota > Metazoa > Chordata > Amphibia > Anura > Hylidae > Phyllomedusa > Phyllomedusa bahiana. The sequence goes on along the minus strand of JAODAL010001968.1, from coordinate 26,160 downwards.
GACCGGGGCGGCAATGCGTGTCCGCACTTCTCCTGAACGATTAGAGATTCTGGATCCATACCCTAGGTACATTAGAACCTTGTGTATAAACGGAATATGACATAAGGTATGAATTACCCCATTGCCCTGTACAACAGTATAAGACTTACAATTTCTGCATATGGGAATCATATGCATACATATTGCAATTGCGTTTGATTATGATGTAATTGTTATCATATATGAACGATTATATATGATAAGGTAGCCTTAAGAACCGGTTATAAGAGCGTATGAGCCGTTGGTGCTATTGGTTGTTGTCAAGGAGCTTGTTTTGTAAATTATCGTTACCTAATTGATTCCCATTTAATAAGCAGATGTCCTCATATATTTCCTTATTCCCACAGATAAAATGACTATCTACGTATTCATGGTAACCTTTGTGCAGACTATTCTCTAATTTCTTCCTCCAATCTCCTCCATAAATATTTTCTCCTTTAAATTCTCTTCTGCCTTTTTCAGTCCCCCTCCTTTTCCTTATCGCTTTGCACTACAGCTTTTTCCCATTTGTCCTTCTGCTCCCCGTCTCTTTGCTGTTTCCTTGTACCACACACATTGGGTGTACATTGCGGTTCAGCGCATGCGCTAAAGCATATTCCCTTACTGCCTCACTCACTCACTTCCTGATCCTAGTGCGCAGACGTGGGCGTCCCAACGCATGCCGGGTGGTATAAAAGACGCGCTCGCAGCTGTCAGGGATGCTGGCGGCTTATACACTTATCTCCGACGTCACGCCTATTACCCCTCATCCCAGATATGTTCCTACTTTCCCTGCATGCTTTTACTAGCCATAGATAGGCCAGTCGCTTATCCCATATGCGTTTCTAATATGCGCCCTTATTATTATCCCCCATAGAGAAACGCCTATACTTAGGGCATTGGCGCCTTCTGGACGCTTGTAAATCACCACAATTACTCCTCTTGGTAAGCAATAGGGCCCGACTCTCTTACCCTTTGTATGCCATATTAGTTCCTCATTCACAACTATCTACTCCTCCTCCCAGCAGCACTCCCTGTCATATATTCTTAATTAAAAAAACCACTTTTACTCTAACCTCTACCGATCTTTAGGTAAGACTTCACTTTATGTTGATCTAAAAAAAGTTTTCTCTCTCTACACCCTCTTCCTAAAATCTAATCCCAAGTTTACCATATAATCCCATCCCTATCCTATAACACCTTCATGCCTTACCCTCCTCTCCCACATACTTTCTTGCTTTCTTTCTCTCCCCTTTCCAATTTTCCCCTTGACTTTTGCTCTACAAACATACATACTATCCCTCTTCTCCCTCTTATTCTGTATACTATTCTTTTTTCTTCCCCCTTCATTTCTTCTAAAGCATTACTACATTGTACAGTTATTCATGGTATCTCTCTATTCTTCACAGATGTCCTTGATAAAAGCTAAACAATGCCGAAACGTCGAGCCCTACTTGAACATCTAGATTCTATCTTTGTATGTAAATCCCATGTGAAAGCATTTATTGAGTATATGTAGTGATACACCTGAATTTATTATTTTTGTGTTATGATCCTCACTATACGTTTGTAAATAAATTATCGATAATTAAGCTTACCTTAATGGTGTGCAGTGGATTTATCTTCTATCAGTATGGCTGATTCAGCAGTGAGCAGCAGATCTAGGCAGGCACACACAGAGTTAACCCTGGCAGCAAACCCCCTCGCCTTCCCCCTGCTGTATAGAAGTTACTGCAGTCCGAGGAGGAGAGCTGTCTATGTGCTGGGGCGAAGGGGGAGGAGAAGAGGCAGACAAGAAGCATGCCCCTGAATTCAAAAAATCCTTTGCTGCCAGACACATTGAAGTAGGCTGAAAGCCTGTAGTGAGACAACTCCTTTAAGCCACCCACGAACTTACAACGTGATCTCAAGGCCAGGTGGTCCTACTCTATCTATACCTCTCAAAAGAGCCAAATTCAAGCCTCTCACTGGGTCAACCGACCTCCATTATCCAGAGAGAAAAATAAAAAAACACACCAACCCCGCAAGCTGCACTTATATAACAGCCTGTGAAAAGTGGGCGGGGTGCAGAAAACCAAAATGGAGGCATCCCTTCCTCCCTACATAATTTAAAAGCAATATATGCCAAATACAACGTATAATTCTACACAAAAAAAATTTCTGAAAAAACACACTGTGAACCTGGGTGCCACCGGCAGGGTTGCGGCATATAAATATACACACGCACACCATTACCAGTGGCACACCACTGCTAAAAGGGCAATACATTACATGATACATTACAGATGAGACCAAGCTTTCTGACACTGGGCAGCACATTTTGCTCCAGAATGCCTTGATAGTCTCTAAATTTCATTGTGCAAGGCAGAGATTTGAGATATCCTGTACCAAATGCAGCAAAGCAGTTCCAAAACATAACTGAGCCTTCTCCATGTTTAAAAGTAGGTACAACATTTTTTTTGTATGCTTCATTTTGCATCTGTGAACATAGAGCTGATGTGATTTACGAAAAAGCTAAAACTTGGTCTCATCTGTCCAAAGGATAGTCTTACAGAAACTTTGTGGCTTGTTAATATACATTTTGCTAGATTCCAGTCTTACTTTGTTATTATTTGCTTTCATCAGTGCTTAGCTCCTCCATTGTCTTTTATTAAGTCCACTTTGACAAAGACAGTGATAGATTGTGCGATCTGACACAGACGTACCTTGACCTTGGAGGTCACCTTTAATCTCTTTGGAAGTTGTTCTGGATTCTTTGGTAATCATGTGTGGTTTCTGTCTCTTCAATTTGTCATCAATTTTCCTCTTTTGGTGACATCTACACAAAACTTAAAGTTCTTTATAATATGTACAAATGTAGTAACAGACATATCAAGCTGTTTGGAGATGGTTTTATAGCTTTTACCTTTAATCTTTGTCCATAATTTTCTTTCTAATCTCCTGACATCTCTCTTCTTCACTTCCTTTGGTTAATGTTCAGTGTGGTACACACCATGATATCAGACATCACAGTAACTTCTTCCCATCCCTCCTTAAATAGCCAGACTGACTGATTACAAGCTTTCATACACCTGTGATGCTAAGTACAGGACACACCTTAGTTTAACATGTCCATATGTTAAAATTATTTACCATCTTCTCTAAGGGTACCATTATTTATAATCCGGGGCAGTATCATTAGTTTTTTTTTTCAGTTGAATGTCTAATTTTCATTAGTTGAATTATAGTAAATTTAAAGTTATAACTGTTTACCAATTAAAGTTCTTTTGGAGACCATTCTGTTTTTTTTCTCTATTTAACAGAGGAGTACCAACAATTTTGTCCACATGTTTAGACTTGGACGTGTTTTGACATTAACCCAGATACAAAGTGCAATACTATTAATGTCTTACCATCGAAGCCAGTTTTGACCTTCCTGATAGAGCCCTATTTTTTTTTAATCTGACCTGTGTCACTTTATGTGGGAATAACTTTTAAATAATTTTACCTATCCATGTGATTCAGAGATTGTTTTATCGTGACACATTGTGCTTTAAGTTAGTACTAAATTTTGGTCCATACAATCCGTGGTTATTTGAGAAAAAAATATCAAAATGTCATGAAAATGTAGAACAATGTGCCATTTTCATAGTTCTAAAATCTCTGCATATGAGACAGTTAGTCCACACACTATCATAATTTTTTTGTCTTTTTATTTTTTTTTACAACTTTGGGGGCTTAGAAATTTAGTAGCAATTTTTCCTATTTTCCAGAAAATTTGCAACATGGATTTTTTTAGGGACTAGTCCAGTTCTGACGTGGCTTTGAGGAGCCTGTAAGTTACCCCCATAAATTACTCCATCTAAGAATCCACACCCTTTAAACTATTCAAAACAGCATTTAGGAAGGGCATTAACTCTAGGTGTTTCACAGAAATTAAAGCAAAGTGGAGGTGAAATTAAAAAATGTCACCTTTTTTTTGCAGATTTTGAATTTTTATCCATTGTTCACTGAAACACATTAGATGAACAAAATGAAGTAATCCTGGTAGTGGTTTTTATTGTTTACCGTTTGCACCGTACAGGATAAATGATATGCTAGCTTTACTCAGCAAGTAGATACGATTACAGCAATAACAAATTTATATATTTTTTGTAATGTTTTACGGAAAATGTTGTGCTTTTTTGTATGTTATTCTTTGTTATGTTTTTTTTTTATATATTCTTCGCTCACTTGTTTACTGCTCTGGGCATGTGGTAGATTCTGCCTATGTATATTTTTTATTCTTGTATTTCGAAGTGTCTTGTAATATATTTTTAATCGCATGTTAGTAAAATATATTCATTTTATTTGCTGTGTTTTGGTGTATGTTATTAGTAGGTACTATTGTTTATTGCATACACGTTTCTGGTACATGCTCTGAGTAGCCCATTTATAACTGTAGGTTATTATTTGTGTATTCCTTAGAATCTATGGTCAATAGCAAACAAGGCACCTGAGCGGGGTACCTAATGAAGCTCCCTTGTCTGCCATCTTTGTACGTTATAAGACTATGCTAACGGAATAAAGTTAACACAATAAAATTTGCCACTAAAAAGGGGAAGATTGGTGTTTTTTTTTGTTCATCCCATAATAAAATAGTTGTATGTACTCTAAAATGGTACCAATGAAATGCAGCAAATGCAAAAACAAATTATTATTATTTTTTAAACTGTTTTTCTTAAAGGGGTTGTCTCACTACAAAGATTAGCTTTCAACATGTAGGGAACACTAAATGAAGATGTTTTCCAAATATATTGCTCTGTACATTTTTTTGTTGTTATTGTTGAGGAGCTACAAATGATTTTATCACCTTCCGAGGGCTTTCAGGTTTTTATAGTTACTGACCTGTTTGCCTGCTCTCCCCTGTGTTTTGTCTTATCTGACAGCAGGGAGTGAAGTCATCACACAGGTCTCAGCACAGAACTGCTGGCAGTCTGAGAGTTTGTGTGTTATCTAATCTTTCAGACAAAAGACACTAATTACTACTGTTTACTTTAGCTCTGGAGCTTCTCTGGACCTGTTTATCTAATCTAGGCTGATTAGCAGAAGTCTGAATACACAGAGCTCATATGCTGATTACCCACAGCTTAACCAGGAAGTAACAGGATGCATGAATGAAATGCTGACTCTATGAAACAGTAAGATGAGACAAGCCCTTTAAGCTAAAGTAGTAAAACTTCAATACAAATTCTATAAATTCTTCATAATTGTTCTCACCCAAAAAATAAATGTATCATGTAAATTAAATCATACAATGCATGGCATACATTTAATGCTAAACAGAATAGTGGGGAATTTTTCTTTTTAAATTCCCATTAAAAAAAGTAAATAAAAACTTCAATTAGTAATATCTCATTGTTAAATAGAAACTACCATATATGATAGTGATAAAAAAAAGTTTTGATTCTTGGAATAGAAGAAAAACAAATTGCATAATTACTGAGGCCTAAAATGGTTTGGTCATTAAAGGGTTAAGGAACAATTAAATAAAGTCCTAATCCTAATGTGGAAAACACTTCAACTGACTACAGAGGTTACATTTCTTTCAGCAGATCGAATAAGATACAATCTCATGTGTTTATGGGCTGCTAGATGATCTGTAGATAGAAAACATGAATTCTGCACATACACTTTTCACCTGCCCAATCTCTTCTTTCTTCTGAATATAAACTGCACTAGAGATGTTTGACTTCTTCCTCTATGTCCCTACTGTGGAAACAACATGAGCTAAAGTGCATGGAAATTGAGATTTCTTGGCTGAATGACTGATTGTTGTTTACGAGCAGCTTTTGACTGAGTGTAAATGCTCTAGTTTTATCTCGTTTTCATCTGGTCCCTATGGAGAGGGAATTTTTTGTACTATGTTATTACAAAATGTTTTGCAAATAATTGAGTTTTGGATAATAGTTATTATAGTTTCCCACAGGGGCATCGCTAGAGTCCTAAAACATCCAATGCAGGGGTGCGTTGTGTTATATTTTGCTCACACACCATTTTTCATGGCACATTGTAAACTGTGGCATGCACAGTTTGTTCCTGACACTAATTTTTCACATAGATCCTGTCCATCACCGCACTGTATAATGAAAATCAGTGCTGACATATTTGCCTCTTCAAAACCACACATTTATATACAATACTGTAATACCTCTAAATAATAGTCACACAGTTACCAAATTACACACCTTTACATGGAGCAAATATACCATATGTATTACCATCATACTGTTACCAAAAACATCATACAGTACCAAGGCCATCAATACCAATAATACTACTATGACAGGAATAAATAATATTGCCAGATCATGACCACATGTGACTACCAGTTGTACATAAGCCCTCTGCGGGCATTATAAGTTGTTACAATGCAGTTACAGACAGTGACACACAGGTGACGTCTTCTCTGATCGCAGTCATTCTCTTCCTTTTATTTTTCCTTTCGGTTCAGACTGCCATGATCCATCCGATCACAACTTGTCCCTGCTGAATTTTAGAATCCTCACTTTTGCAGCAGCTCCCTACCCATTCCCCACCTCTGTACAAACTCTCCATGAGATGATGCACTGTCATGTTTTTGTAGTGTTTCTATTTTCTACAGGTTTTCCTTTTGGACTAAATCAGATTGGTTAACCTACGTAAGACCAGCATTGGATCCATCTCTTTAATAAAATGGTGAACGAGGGAAGTTGTTGGGAAGTGTTTCCTTGAACAAAGATTTTTATGTTGTTTGTGTTCTTTCTTAAAATTTTATTCCAGTGTTGGAAATGGAGTTGTCTGATAGATGCCTCTCCATTGCTATCACTCGGGCTTGGTGTCAGCCAGCGGCGTTTCTTGTCACCCCAATGCTCATACTAGCCCCGACTCACTTTTATCCTAGTACCCAAAACACCAGGGATACTCGGGAGAGCCAGGTTATTGACAAAAATAGACCATCTAATGTGATGGTCTGCTTCTGGGGCGGCTGCAAGCTGATATTTTAGGATGGGAAGAGAAATATCTATGACCCCTTCCCATCCTGATAGTGTCAGCCCACAGCTGCCAGTTTTATCTTGGCTGGTAATGAAAACTAGAAGGAGCACATGTGAATTCTTGGTAGATAACAGGAAGCTACCAACTGGTGTTTTATAATAAGGGTCATTGTTCTTGCATCTGAATGGCTCCCTCAACCTCAAGGCCCTATAGCTAGCAATTATAGTGCTAGGTTCATATTTATGTGCCACATGCTCTACTATTTTTTTCCATTAAAATGAATTACACCACAGTGGAAACCTGAAAAGCTCAATTGTAGTCAATAGGGTCTGTCAGGCTCCATTGTTTTCTGGCATGTAAAAAATCCGGCACCACCTATGCCACAAAGGCTGTGAACGTAACCTTACAGAAGAGATCTCAGCCTAATACCACCTGGAACAATGGATACATATGATTATTAGAATACAGCTCTTATAACTGTAATATACAGAGCATCTGAGAGGTCATCAAACAACCAGGACAGATGTTTAAGTATTAGAAGTAAAAAAACATCAGAGATCTTGAAAACCATAAGACATTGATACAGAGAATCCAATCTATTGTAAAAGTATATTCCATTGTACAGAGAATTATCTTATTTGCTGAAACTGGAATAACCCCTTTAAAAGTGAGGCTAAACCTCACTAAAACTGAACTTCTTGTAATCCCGAAGTCTAGTAACCGACCCCCCTCTGCTATTTCTGTTTCCGTGTGCGGTACCACCAGAACTCCTAGACAGCAGGCCCTCTATTTTGGGGTTATACTAGATTTTTATCTGTCCTTCACCCCCCATATTCAATCCCTTGCCCGTTCCTGTCACCTGCACCTCAAGTATATCTCCAGAATCCATCCTTTTCGTAGGGTATGTTCAGACGGCGTAATTGCGGCGCCCATTTAGCCGCGTATTTGCGCTTTAATATGGCCAAAATGCGCACTGCAATTACGGTAATTCATAGCTCTCATGGAGAACTATGAATTACACCTTGTCTCCCCCAGCTTACAATACGATCGTATTGTATGCCAGGGGAGAGAAGTGACATGTAACTTCTTTGTGGCGCTTACACGCTACTGACAATATTGGTGAATGGGGCTGGCCAGGGGCTTTGAAAGTACGCTCTGGACAGCGCGTACTTCTAAATCACACGGTGTATTGTGGCGCTCACAGTACACTCCCCCAATACTCCATCTGAACATACCCTTACTGTGAAAACAATTAAATTTCTTATTACTGCTCTTATTTTTTCTCGTCTTGACTACTGTAACTCCCTGCTTATCGTTCTCCCGCTCTGTAAAAACTCTTCCCTCTCCAATCTGTCCTGAATGCAGCAGCCAGGCTCATCTTTCTTTCCAACCGCTATACTGATGCCTCTACCCTATGTCAGTCTCTGCATTGGTTGCCCATTCAATACAGAATACAACAGAAACTAATCACTCTCAGCCATACTGCTCTCCACAGCACTGTACCCCCTATATCTCCTCCCTCATTTCTGTCTACCGCCTTACCCGGTCTCTCTGCTCTGCTGATAATCTTATAATAAATGCCTCAGTCATCCAAACCTCCCATGCCTGTCTCCAAGATTTTTCATGTGTGGCGCCAGTTCTCTGGAAAAAGCTACCTCTTACAATCAGACACATCCATAACCCCCAAACATTTAAGAGTGCCCTTAGAATACATCTTCTTAGGTAGGCCTATCAAGATCCCTAATTACTAATGCCCAGCTCTCTGTCACACACACTTTTGTTACTCCCTGCACTTGGGCACTCACAGACACTTATCTGTATATAGCTGTATAGACTAGCTGGCAGGTTCATCCACTTTTTATGTAAACCACCTCTTATTTATGCAACATGGCTTGACCATTGTGTAAATGGAGAACTTCCCACCCTTTCTCTCGCCCATACACCCTAATATCCTAACACCTTATGTCTGATCTGTAAGTAGTTTTTTCTGTGTTATGTTTGTTTGTACTTATACCCCCTAAATTGTAAAGTGCTGTGGAATATGTTGGCACTATATAAAGATTATTGTTATTATTATTATTAATAAAAGTGATCTGTTGTAAATGCTATACCTTTTCACTTACCATTATTTTATCATTTTTCATAATCTAACGCTCTATGGATAGCTCTTGGGCAGTGCTCTCTCTTGGGCAGTCATAATTGGCGGATACTTCCTGTTGGCTAATTTTTCAGCTTTTCTGTATAGATGGGGACACAGCTAGTAGAGTCCACTGTACTGCTGGAAGTCTAGATAAGGTTCTCTATGCTACTTTCTGCTTTTTGAGAGGGGGACTGCACGTCATCACTTCCTATAGACTGAACTGTGTGTCTTATTTATGGAACTAACATTAAATACATAAGCATTTACATTTATGTGACTGGAGGAACAACTGATTAAAAATATGAAAATACTGACAATAAAGTACTAATATTGATAACAAAAGTGACACCTTTACGTTTATCCTTAGGAATTACTCTTTAGTATTTACATGACTTTCTTTTGATAGGGACCTTTTAATGTGCTAAGAATAAAAATCTCAGCAGAAATGCATGAAATATGTACAAACTGCTCAAACATTTAGCTTTACAAGAACACGATTTTTTTTCTTTTTTGACTGAATTTGTGAATTTAGTTTTTATTTGTTTTTTTAGGGGTTAAAGAAGTTTTCTCACTACAGTGATTAGCTTTGAACATGTGGGGACGGATAATTGAAGACTTTCTAAATACCTTGTTTTGATTTTTCTTAGGGCAGGAGATAAAGAAGATTTTATCTCTTCTTAGAGCATACACGTTTCTCTGGTTATGACCCTCTCTCTCCCTCTTTCAGCTCTAAGCTGCTGTCACTCACTCAGTCTGTCTATGCTGAGTCACCTCCTGCAGAGTCTTATCTCTAGTAATGGACTTTGAAAGTTTCTAAATACCCTTTAGAGCTCTGCAGCCTGAGTACTACACTTTATAAATCTCTTGCACTCATGTCAGTGTAACAGGAATAGCTAGGAACAGCAGAGCTGATGTGTCAATCACTGCTATAAACCCGCCCACAGCCTGAGCAGCATGTTTGATTCTAAAGCTGGCTGTGCAACAGCACGGCGAGAAAACCCCTTTAACCAATGGTTTTATGGCACTCTCAGTGAAGTTTTACTTGATAATGATATTGATTGGAAATGATGCTGCACTGGGAGTGCCATGGAATGGTAAGTTAACTCCCCAAAATCCATTAATTAACCCTGACCCCAACTTAGGTTTTTTTAAGGTGACTTTCACCAAAATTCAGTTTGGGACAACCTGAATTGAACTGCTTTGATTCAGGTCACATTTATCCCAAATTCAAAGCACAACGCTAAATGTTTTCTTTGCATCAGTCAAGCTTTGGGGATTCATCCAGCATTGGACTGATGGCTGGCTCCAATACTGCATTACTCTCTATCTAATACAGGGAGATGGCACTGACCCCTTTTAATGGTGTTTCACCCTTTTCTCTTTTATAACTATCCACTCCTTTTGTGTGCTTATTTCATGAGCGTGGCGTCCTGTGCTGTGCCCATTTTTTTTTTTACTTATTAATCCTATGCGTTCTTGATTCTGTTGGAAGAAACCCCTCATGTTTCTGACACTCCCAAACTAAAATTTTTGCATTAAAATACAGGATCAGCATAAAGCTCATAACATACATACAGTAGCAGAACCAAACTCAGCACAGAGATCAATTCAGTGCAGAGCCTGGTTATTCCATGCCATGTATGTAAATGTTTACCTCCCAGTATAATCTTAACCAGAGTAATGGTATTCTGGGAGGTAATGTTGTTTCACAAATTGTAAGGCTGCCACCCATCGTCACACTGTAGTCCATATGAGTGATAATATTGAGCAGTTAGAGGCAGAATTAACATTTACTTCAGGTCAGACCACACATGAAATATTGTGTACTGTGTGTATAACAAGGACATAACTGAACTGGGCTCATAGGAGGGCGATCATGTTAATTAAGGAAATTGGTTGGTAATGTGATTGCACTACCAAGATGGGTTATCAAACTTGGGGTTATTCAGATCAGAAAAAAGACAGCTTTAAAGCAGTCTGATTTCACATATATTAAAAGGACATCAATGTTCCTCAATCTTTTTACACCAAAGCCTATAACCATGACAATGCCCCACATGGGGCCTCACCCTAAGTAAAAATAAACTCATACTATACCCATGAATATAAATATGCCCCACAAAGTGCTCCATGAATAAACAAAACCCCCACGATTTTCCCCTAAATAAAAAATGTTCCAAAATCTGTCTCCTAAATAAAAATCTGCCTCGCAATATGCCCTTGAAATGAAAATTGCCACCTGAAAACATGCTTCTTACTGTACCCCTGAATACAAATATGGGCCATAATTTGCCCACTGAATAAAAAATTCCCCACAATGTGCTCTAACTAAAAACATGCCCATGAATACAACTTGCTCCTTAATGAATAATGTACTTTAAAGTGGTTGTCTCATCTCAAAGTTTCATAGGATGCATGAATGAAATAATGCTGCTTTGCTCTGCCACTTCCTGGTCAAGCTGTCTGTAATTAGCATATGAGCTCTGTGTATTCAGACTTCTCTGTTTATCAGTCTAGATTAAATAAATTACCTTCTCTGAGATCCAGAGAAGCTTCTGAGCTAATGTAAACAGTAGAGTAATTAGTCTTTTGTCTGAAAGATCAGATAACACACAAGCTTTCACACTGCTGGGCATGACTTGTGTGATGACATTACTCCCTGCTATCAGATAGAACAAACAACAGGGAAGAAGGAGTACACAGGTCGGTCACTTGGGGAACAAGAGACAGCACAGAAGGTGATAAAATCATTTGTAGCTCCTTAACAAAAAAAGATGAACGCAATATATTTGGAAAACGTCTTCATTTAGTGTTCCCTACATGTTGAATTCTTTTCTTTGTAGCGAGACAACCCCTTTAATGTATACTATCCCTGTTTCCCCCAAATGCCTATGCCAAAGTGTGGAGACTTATTTGCCTTGATCGCTCTAAATGACATGCCTTTTTTTAATTCATTTTACATTGCATGGAACATCGAGTCAGATGTGACTTGAGGAACTCTCCATCCAATAGAGAGCACTGCAGAGTCCAAGCTTTTTCTCCATGAGCCTTTTCAAATACATTTTAATTTTAGTAGAGTGATCAAGGCAAAGACATGGGGCCACATGTATGACAACTGTCTAGGTCTAAAATTCAACCAATAGCAACCAATCAGAGCGTTTCTTTCATTTCATATAGTGCTCTGGAAAAATGAGAGGGGCGCTCTGATTGGTTGCTATGAGCTCTGATTGGTTGCTATCGGCAACACAGTGAATTTCAGACCTAGACAGTTTTCATACATGTGTTCCATGGTGCCTGTCCCTAATGAGAAATCTTACCACCCATTTTGAGAAGTCCATCTTTGTCACATAGAAGGCACCATATGGCTGTGCAGAGGGCCGAGCATGTCTCTCTAACACGCTGCAGAACTGCAAATATCTTCAATTGTATCACTGTCATGCTAGCATGAATACATTTAAATCCACGGGATCCTGTCATATTTTTTCCAGGTTCTGCAAACCTGGATAGGCAACGTTGACCCATCATCTGCCTTGTTCTGCTGGGTGCTGAGTAGAGATGGGCGAATTTCTCAAAAATTCGATTCGGTGACTTGGCCGAATTTTCCAACAAAATTAGTTTCGGTCCGAATTACTTCGGGACGAATCGCGTTAAAAAGCAGCTATTTCCAGGCTGCACAGAGCCTGCAGGGTGCTGTAGAACGTTGTGCCATGCTTAAATATGCAGAGGGAGCTTGGTTTGGTCTTCATACAATGTTGTGTTTTAGTATGACACGCACATGACTGCCGCCGCTCTTAGAATCGCTTCACTATAAAATTCCCTGGCACTTAAGAGGGCAAAACTGACCAAAAAACTGAAGGGGGAATGTAGCCTGATAAAGTCATGGCAGCGACAGCTGGAAAAAAACAAGCTGAGAGATCAGGTGGCAACATCAGTGACAGAGTGTGAAGGTGACGGCAGCAGCCACAGCAGCATGAGGTCAGACAGTGGCACAATGACATTCTGGAGGTGGCAAAAACAGGAGTAGGCCACAGAGTGGCACAATGACACAGTGTGGAGGTTACGGCAGCAGCCACAGCAGCAGCATGAGGTCAGACAGTGGCACAATGACATTCTGGAGTGGAAAAATACAGGAGTAGGCCACAGAGTGGCACAATGACACAGTGTGTAGGTTACAGCAGCAGCCACAGCAGCAGCATGAGGTCAGACAGTGGCACAATGACATTCTGGAGGGGGCAAAAACAGGAGTAGGCCACAGAGTGGCACAATGACACAGTGTGTAGGTTACGGCAGCAGCCACAGCAGCAGCATGAGGTCAGACAGTGGCACAATGACATTCTGGAGGTGGCAAAAACAGGAGTAGGCCACAGAGTGGCACAATGACACAGTGTGGAGGTGACGGCGGCAGCCACAGCAGCATGAGGTCAGACAGTGGCACAATGACATTCTGGAGGTGGCAAAACAGTAGTAGGCCACAGAGTGGCACAATGACAGAGAGTGGAGGTCACAGCAGCAGCCACAGCAGCAGCATGAGGTCAGACAGTGGCACAATGACAGAGAGTGGAGGTCACGGCAGCAGCAGCATGAGGTCAGAGAGTGGCACAATGACACAGTGTGGATGTCACAGCACCAGCAACAGCAGCAGCAGCATGAGGTCATAGAGTGGCACAATGACAGAGTGTGGAGGTGGGTGGCAATACCAGTCCCTCTTAAAGATGGTGGTAGGCAGATGGAGAAACTGTCAGCAGATGTTGGCATCAGGCGGTGGCGGCATCAGAATAGTGGCTGAGGCAGGTAGTTTGAACACCACCGGGACTGGAACACCTAAGGCATTGGTGTGTGGAAATCCTGGCCGATCCACGCCTGATTCATCTTCACAAAGGTCAGTCATTCCACATTTCCGGTGGACAAGCGGGTTCTCCTTGGGGTAACGATGGCCCCTGCCGCACTGAACACCCGCTCTGATGCCAGAATACTGGCCGGGAAGGACAGTTTCTCCACTGCAAACTCGGCAAGTTGTGGCCACACATCCAGTTTGGCTGCCCAGTAGTCCATTAAATCTTCTAACTGGGGTTGCAGAGTGCTGTCCAAGTAGGCCACCACCTGTTGGTTCAGGGTCTGCTCCAGGTCCTGCTGCTGCTGCTGGCGACTGCCCTCCTCACTAGGCGGGTGAAGGAAGCTACTCATCAGTGACTCCAGACTTAGGTTGCTGCTGATGGAGCTGGTACTGCTCCTACCCCCCCACCTTTCCCCAGCAGCCACGGCAGTAGTACGTGAGCGCTGAAGAACCCCCCGGTCAGACCTGTCAGAGGAGGGACGATGCCGCACATAGGCAGCGGCCAACTGACTACGGAGGATTTCCCTATAGTATTTGAGTTTGTCCTCCCTCTCAGCAGCTGGGAAAAAGGCTCCCATTGTGGACCGGTACCGAGTGTCCAATAGGGTGGAGAGCCAGAAGTCATCCCTCTGCCGGATGCCGACTATTCGGCTGTCACTAGCCAGGCAAATCAACATGCTGCGGGCCATCTGCACAAGTGACTCCGAGGGGCTCCCTGCCTCCATCTCCACTGTATACTGCCACGGTGCTTGCGGGTCATCTGCCTCGTCTTCCTCATCTCCATCTACCTCCTCCAGCTGCTCCTGCTCCTCCTCTCTTGTCACCTGGGAAGAAAATCCACTCATTTCACCAGACAATGCTTCTGCTCCAATGTCCTCCTCCTCCTTCTCCTCCCTTTCAGTCCCCACCGGACTCATGTGGCCGCGAGATGTAGTCGCCACGTCTCCTGTCCCTTGCCCAGACAGATTTTTCAGCATCTGTTCCAGGACATGAAGCAGTGGAATGACGTTATTCATCCCGTAGTTCTGGCGACTGACAAATAACGTCACCTCCTCAAATGGCCTCAACAAACGGCAGGTGTCACGCATGAGCTGCCACTGGCTGACATCAAAGTTACACAGGGGAGTACTCCTGTCCGCCTGGACCATCAAAAAATCGTTAATGGCCTTTCTCTGTTCATACAGTCGGTCCAACATGTGCAGGCTGGAATTCCAACGGGTGGAAACACCACATATCAGAGTGTGTTGGGGGAGGCCGTTCTGCCGCTGCAACTTGAGGAGGGTGTTCCTGGCTTTGTAGGAATGGATGAAGTGCATGCACCGTTTCCTGGCCATTTTCAGAATCTTCTGAAGATTGGTGGAAGACTTCAGGAACCTTTTCACAACCAAATTGAACACGTGCGCCATTCAGGGTGCATGGACCATCCCTCCTCTGTGCAGCGCGGACACCATGTTACTTCCATTGTCCGTCACCATGGTTCCGATTTGCAGTTGGCGCGGAGAAAGCCAAACATCGATTTCTTGCTGCATGACGCGGAGCAGTTCCTCCCCTGTGTGACTTCGTTCGCCGAGGCAAGCCAGGTATAGAACTGCGTGACACCGGTGTTGCCTTTACACATGTAGCATGATGGAGCAGTACTTGTGGAGGCTGAGATGGTGGTGGTGGTGGAGGAGGAGGAGGCGCAGGAGCTGCAGTTTGACAACGTGGAGGAGAAAGCGCCGTCTCCTGTCCAAGTTGTTGGTGTGCCTGGGCAGGAAGCACATTCACCCAGTGGGCCATAAAGGACATGTACTGGCCCTGACCGTAGTTACAGCTCCAGACGTCCGCGCTGCCATGCACCTTGGAACAAACCAATGAGGTCAAGGACTGGCCCACCTTCTGTTCTACATATTTATGAAGTGCTGGCACTGCCTTTTTGGAAAATAAATTACGGCTTGGAACTCTCCATTTCGGCTTGACACAAGCCATTAGTTCTCTGAACGGTGCAGAGTCCACCATTTGGAAAGGGAGGGACTGCAGTACCAACAACTTGGACAGGAGCACGGTCAGCTTCTGCACCTTAGGATGGTTGGACGCATACTGTTGTCTCTTTGCAATCGCCTCGCTGAACGACTGCTGGCGCCATGAGTAGCGAGGAGCAGGAGCATCTGGATCGGGAGATGATGGCAAGAAAAACAGCTCCCTTCTGCAGAGGTGGTGGAGCCTTGACTGGCTGCAATGGCATGCTTGCCACTGGGCGCTGCTGCTGTTGCTGCAGCGGCAGGATGGACAACATCTGAGCCACATTTCTCCCAGGCCACCGGATGGTGACGCTGCATGTGATGACGCAGCGCCGTGGTACCAACGTTAGCTCCCTGGCCACATTTCACTTTCTGCCTACAGATTCTACATATACCCATATTCGGCTCCTCCGGTGTCTTAGCAAAGAACTGCCACACCGTCGAGTATCTGATTTTACCGCTAACGCTCCGCACTGAGTGACTACTACCGCCACTGCCTCGCTGAGCCCCTGTGCCGCTACTTTCTTGGACCTGCGAAGCGGGTTTTTTACCCCGTGGCCGCTTGGCTCCTGAACTCACACTGCTGCTACCCTGCTGACTCACGGCCACACAACCCACTTGCTGGCTGTCCCGCTGCCTGACGCGCAAGCTGACGCCCTCTTTTCCTGACGATGATGAAGCCCTTGCCTCACCCGGCTCCCAAGTGCGGTCGGCTACATCATCATCTATTTGTGTTTCATCATCACTGCTGTCCTCATCACCGGTCTTGGTATGCAGAGGCTGACCCCTCACAACATGACCTCCCATGCTACTCTCCACATCTACACTTTGCCGCCTACTGCAGGAAGCAGGGGATATTGGCCCAATTTATTCGCTGCCAAGTAGCTGCTGACTGCCCTCCTCAAATTGTTCTTCCTCGCTATATAGTGGCGCTGAGCCCAGACCACATAGTAGATCTCTGGCTGAGGGAACCGGATGGGACAGAGGCGGGTTGAGGACAGGTGAGGGCCGCTGACCCGCTCCCGGGCCATGCCAACTAAGGGTTGTGTCTGACGTTCCCACCGACTTTTGGCTGGGGTTGTCAGATGTCATCTGGGAGGAATTGGATGACCTAGTCAACCAATCAAGAACCCTTGGGTTGCTGGTCAGCACACGGACGCTAGATGACAGCGGCAGTTGTGGCCTCACCGAGTGACCACTGCTGCAACGTCCCCTTGCTGTGCTGCGACCTGGGCCTGCTCCAGGAATGTTTGTGCCACTGCCACTCGCAGGTGAAGAGCCTGCCACCTCTCTGTCTGACATACTGTTTGTTCTAAAATGTACAGACACTGTTTGATGAAGATATCTGTATATGATAAATACACACCCTGTATTTGACTCCAAATGAACCCAGTAACAAGCTTGGGTAACCCTTGGATATAAATTGCGCTCCACAAATGGCCAGGAAAAATTTACTTGTATGTGCCGTTTAAAAACACTGTGTATTTTACTGAATATAGAAGCACAAACAGGCTTAATTAACCTTCGGATATGAAGGCAAAATGTCTTCTTTGGCGGTGAAAAAGAACGTTTCTTTTAGTGACCACAACAGCAGAACAACGCTTAATTATCCCCTGGATGTAAATTGCGCAAAAGAAATGAGCAACCAAAAATTACCAGCTTTCTAGCGTGTTAAAATGGCGTGTATTTTACAGTACAGAGCAACAGAAAAACTTGTAATTAACCTTCGGTTATGAATTATGCTACAGGCAAAATTTCTTCTTTGGAGGTGTAAAAAAAACGTTTCTTTTAGTGACCACAACAGCAGAACAACGCTTAATTAACTCCTGGATGTAAATTGCGCAAAAGAAATATGCCGCCAACAATTACCAGCTTTGTAGCGTGTTACAATGGCGTGTATTTTACAGTACAGAGCAACAGAATAACTTGTAATTAATCTTCGGTTATGAATTATGCTACAGGCAAAATTTCTTCTTTGGAGTTGTAAAAAAAACGTTTATTTTAGTAACCACAACAGCAGAACAACGCTTAATAAACCCCTGGTTGTAAATTGCGCAAAAGAAATGAGCACCCAAAAATTACCAGCTTTGTAGCGTGTTAAAATGGCGTGTATTTTACTGTACAGAACAACAGAAAAACTTGTAATTAACCTTCGGTTATGAATTATGCTACAGGCAAAATTTCTTCTTTGGAAGTGAAAAAAAACGTTTCTTTTAGTGACCACAACAGCAGAAACAACGCTTAATTAACCCCTGGATGTAAATTGCACAAAAGAAATATGCTGCCAACAATTACCAGCTTTGTAGCGTGTTAAAATGTTGTATATTTAACGGTACAGAACAACAGAAAAACTTGTAATTAACCTTCGGTTAAGAATTATGCTACATGCAAAATTTCTTATTTGGAGGTGAAAAAAAAGTATCTTATAGTGACCACAACAGCAGAACAACGCTTAATTAACCCCTGGATGTAAATTGCGCAAAAGAAATGAGCAACCAAAAATTAAGTGGTATTTGGATTGTAAAAAACGCTGTTTATTTAAATGAATACAACAGGAACAGCCTTAGATAACCCTTGGATATTCAATGTGCTGTGAGCAGATAGCATTAACCCCTTAACGACCGCCCACCGTCTTTTGACGGTGGGCATTTCAGGTCGTTCGTCTGCAGCAACGTCTTTTGACGTCGCTGCAGACATCGAGGCTGGGATCGGGGCTGTACTACACAGCCCCGATCCCAGAGCATCCCCTGCGAGCACCGGGGAGCATAGGAAACCTCCGCAACCCGATGCTTTAACCCTTTGATTGCGGCGGTGCATTACCGCTGCGCAATCAAAGGGATCCCCTGCTCTGTCGGGTGATCGGAACGCCCGGTCACCCGACAGAGCTCAGGGACCGGCTGCACAGTTCGCTCTGGGGACCTAGGGGACTGACACAGATTAGCATGTATTAGCATATATGAATATGCTAATACATTACTAAGTGTAAAAAAAAAAAGTTAAAAAATGTTTTAAAAAGTTCTCCCTCATGGGAGTAAAAAAAAAAAAGTACAAAAAAAAAAAATAGTGTAAAAAAAGGAATAAAAAAATAAAATAAAATAAAAATGCGGTAAAAAGAACGTTTCATTTAGTGACCACAACAGCAAACAACGCATAATTATCCCCTGAGATGTAAATCTCGCTAAAAAATGAGCAACCAAAAAGTACCCACTTCTAGCGTGTTAAAATGGCGTTATTTTACAGTACAGAGCAACAGAAAACCTGTAATTAACTGATGGTTATTTGAATGCATACAGGCAAAATTCGTTCTTTGGAGTGTAAAAAACGTATTCTTTATGACCACAACAGCAGAACAACGCTTAATTCCCCTGGATGTAAAATTGCGCAAGAATATGCCGCCCAACAATCTACCAGCTTTGTAGCGTGTTAAATGCAAGTATTTTACAGTACAGAGCAACAGAAAAAACTTGTAATTAACCTTCGTTAATCAGTTATCAATTATGTACAGCAAAATTATTTCCTCATTGGAGTTGTAAAAAAACATTTCTTTTAGTGACACAACAGCCAAATAACGTTAACTAACCTGATGTAAATTGCGCACAAAGAAATGAGCAACCAAAAATTACCATCTTTTGTAGCGTGTTTTTAAAATGTGCTGTGATATGTTACGGTACAGAACAAACAGAAATACTTGTAAATTAACCTTCGGATGAATTAGGCTATAGCAAAATTTCTCTTTGGAGTGAAAAAAACGTTTCTTTTAGTGACCACAACAGCAGAACAACGCTTAATTAACCCCTGGATGTAAATTGCACAAAAGAAATATTCGGCCAACAATTACCAGCTTTGTACGTGTTAAAATGCGTTATTTTATGGTACAGAACAACAGAAAAACTTGTAATTAACCCTTTGGGTTATGAATATGCACAAGCAAAATTTTCTCTTGGAGGTGTAAAAAAAGTTTCTTTTAGTGACCACAAAAGTCAAAAGTTAATTAACCCCGGGGAAATTGCGCAAAAGAAATACAACCAAAATTAATGGTATTTGATTGTAAAAACGCGTTTTTTAAAAAAATCAACGGGAAAAGGCTTAATAACCCCGGATATTCAATTGCTGTGAAACAATGCATTAACCCTTAACACCCCCCCACCTCCCTTTTTTTCGGGGCAAACAGGTTCTTCGTTTTAGCAACGTCTTTTTTACTCGCTCAGACACGAGGGTGGGGTGGGCTGTACTACACAGCCCCGATCCCAAGCATCCCCGAGACCGGGGACTAGGGGAAAACCCCCGCAACCCGAGCTTTAAAAACCCCTTTTATTGCGGCGGTGCATTAAAACCCTGCCAAACAAAGGGGTCCCCCGCTCTGTCGGGGGTTCGGAACCCCGATCACCCAAGAGCTCAACCGGCTGCACAGTTCGCTTGGGGGGCCTAGGGGGCTGACACGTTTGCATTATTTCAATATGAAATGCTAAAACATTACTAAGTGTAAAAAAAAAAAATTAAAAAATTTAAACAGTTCTCCCTTCATGGGATAAAAAAAAAAATACAAAAAAAACTAAGTTAAAAAAAGAAAAAAAAAAAAAAATAAAATAAAAATAAAATATTTTAAAAAAAAAAATTTAACATAAATTACACCACAAAAAAAACCCACACATATTTGGGATCCACTCTCTGAGACAAGCTGTACACCCCCAAAAAACACTGTATAAAAATGATTTCTTCATATCATAAGCACCCCGGCCCCTTTCCCTATTTCATTTACAGTAGAGGGGATGGGGCTCCCAGCGTCGCGCCCGGACTTTTTATAGTGGGGTGACGTCACAAAAATTTCCCGCCGGTCTCTGATTTTTCTTCATCTCTGCACATGCCATGTGGGCCCTATGCCCTTCTTTCTCCAATTTCTTTCCCCCAAAATTAACGCCATGTGCTCCCCCCCCTTTTATAAATCGAAAACACACTTTTTTCCCCCCGCAAATTTAAACCCCAAACTTCGACTTCTTAGAATAAATTTCGCCCCCTCTACTGCTAAAGGAAAAGGGCCCGTTTTTCCAAAAATTATTTTTTTTTTGTAAAAACCAGCCAAGTTCAAATGAAAAAAAAATTATAACTTTCAAAATCTAAAAAAAAGAAATTACAAAAAAGAAAATTTAAACAGGGAAACAGATTTATTATCCCCAAAGAAAACTTTTATAAATCTGGGAAATTTTTTAACCCTTCCATCAAATTTTAAACCCTCGGGGGGAAAGTCCAAAAACGGGTTTGTCCCCGCGACGGGTTTTAAAGGGGCAAAATTTCAAACCCCCAAAAAAAAACTTTTTTTTTAAAAAATAAAGTTTTTTTCAACGTATTCAAAAATTTGTGTGCTGCTGATATTTTTATTGTATTTAGTTTACACCCCATCACAGGGGCCACCCAAATTTAAAGTTTTTTGGAGGTGCGGGAACCAAATATTTTTTTTGGGAAAAGGGAAAATTTTAGGGGGAAAGGGCTCCCCTCCATTTTTGGGTTTTTTTAGCTTTCCCAAAACCCATCAACACAGACTTTTTTTAATCAGGAAAGGGGGTATTTAGTAGCTGGTCCCTCACAAACAAAAAGGGTAGGCCCTGGAGGGCCCACAAAAAATTTGTAAGCTTTAAAGGTAACGTAGTGTAGGAAACCCACCATTGGGGTCTCGTTAAAAGCCCGAAGTGGGCTTAAAAAATTTTTTGCGAAAAAGTGTAAACTTAAAAACCTAAATAAAACTTTTCGTGTTTTTTTTTAAAGCATAATTTTTTTTAAAAAGGGTATTCAAAAATTTTGTGGTTTCGATTTTGTCATTTTTAAATTTTAGTTTTCCCGGGCCATCACAAGGTCCCAACCCCACATTTAAATTTTTTTGGGGTTCCCTAAACCCAAAAAATTTTTTTTTGAATTACGGTGAAATGTAATGTGCCTCAAAAGGCGCTTTGGGCCGTTAAATGGAGGTCCAAGGAAACATTATTTACAATTTTTAACCCCCCTTTTTCAGGCACATTAAAATGTTTAAAAACCCGGAAAAATAATGCCCAAATTTTGGTATTTTTACATTTTCTTGAAATTTTAAATATCGTAAGAAAAATTTTTGGGGCTGCAAAATAAAAAAAAAAAACTCCCTTTTTTGAAATTGGGCCCAATCACCCATTGTTGTCCCCCCTTTAATTTTTCCTTCATTTGAAACCAATGAAAGGGGAAGAAAATAAGGGGCATTTTCCCAAAAATTTTTTTATGGAAATCTGTTAAAACATAAAAACCAGGCAGTATACTTTTTAAAGGGAATGTGTAATCAAAAAATGATTTTAAATCACTTTTTTTATGTTAAACCCCATTTTTAAGGGAATTTTTTTTTTAAATTTTTTTTAAAATTTTTTTCATATCATTTTTGTGTTAGCGTTTTACTTACCACCCGACATCGGTCGATGGTCGATTAGCCCCGCCCATTAAACGACGGGATAGTGGGAATGGGAAAAGCAGTCGAATAAAGCCAAATGCCCCAAAAAGTCTGGGGGAGAGCAAAAAACACCTTCTTTCCTTCCCCCCCAAAAAGGGGTTTTGGAGAAGCGAAATTAACATCCAAAACCACCCAAATGTTTCTTTGTTTACATCTTAGGCAACACCCCTTGGGTTTTATAAAAGCCACAGAAAAAAACCACAAAAAACATTAAACTATCCCGCTTGAACCACAGAAATGCCCTTTAAAACCCTAAACCCCCAAAAATTTAAAAAGTGCCAAAGGCATTTAATGATTTGAACCATCATCTTACTTGAACGCTTTTGGGAATATCCCGGGGTCCTGGAACACAGCATGATTTGTCCCCCCCACAGACCCTGCATGCCCCCCAAATTTTTAAAAAAGGGGACGGAAAAAGGAGTTTTTCCCCAAACCATTTTATTTTCCACTGGAAATTGACTTTCCCTGCCCCGGGGCCACACCCATGACCCCCCAAACCTGCATAAACCCCCCCAAATTTTTAAAAAGGGCCGGGAAAAAGGGAAATTTTTTCAACCACCATTTTTTGAACGGGACATTGCCTATATCTGCCCCTGAACCCCCAAATAAAAATTTTAAACCTGTCTGACCCACAGATTCAAAATCCCGGGAAAAAAGGGGATTTTTTTCAACCACCTTTTTAGTTTCACTGGACATATACTGTCCCGGGTCCCGGGGAAACGCTTCCCCCCTCCGTATAGTGGGGCCCAAATTAAACTTCATTTGGGAAATACTTGGTTAACGCTCTGTTTAAAACCCGGGTCCCTTTTTTTCTTGGCATTCTTTTTTTTAAATTTTACTCACGGGGCTGGGGGAAATTGTCTCTGTACTTTGTTTCTCTGTCCTGCCCAAATACTCCAGCCCCTCGGGAATAACCTAAAATCTGGTCAAGTTTTTTCCTGTACCTCCCTTTTTACAATTCAGAGGAATTTTTTTTACCAGCAATTTTTTTCATCCCAATTTTTTTTAGTAGTTTAATTCTAAAAAAACCCATTTTTTAAAATGGGAGGGAATCCCCCCAAATTTTCTTTTTTTTCTTTTTTTTTAAATTGTATTAAAGGGGTTTTGGCCCTCAATCCCAGGGATTGATAAAAAATTTAAAATTTTGCAAAAACAAACCCATTTTTGCAAAAATTGTCCATTAAAAATGCCCCTACCTTTTCCTTTTTCAAACCCAGCCCCATCACCCTTGACCACTCTTGAAAATTTGGGTGAAGAAAAAAATGCTTTTAGAAAACAACATTTTTTTTTATAATGGGACCTGTATTTATAGCTGCATTTCAAAGCAAAATCCCCCCAAAAAATTTTCAAAGCAGGCCCCCTTTGACCCAAATTTTTGGAAAATTTGGGAAGGGAAAAAAATTCCCTGTTAAAAAACCAACATTTTTTTTTATAAAGCCCTGTATATAGTTTGCATTTCAAAGCAATTTTTCCCCCAAAAATGCAAAGCATGCCCCTTTGACCACTTTGGACAATTGTGAAAAACAAATGTCTGTTAGAAAACAAATTTTTTTTTTTAAAAAGGCCCCTGAAAGTATGCTGAAATTTCAAAAAAAAAACCCCCAAAAATTTCAAACATCCCCTTTGAGCCATTTTGGGGGGACAATTTGAAGAACAAATGCCCGTTAGAACAACTTTTTTTTTTATAATAGCCCCTTTGTGTTTTGGGCGCATTCAAACAGAAATGCCCCCAAAAAATTTAAAAAAAATGACTTCTCACCACTTTTAAAAATTGTGGGGGAGAAATGCCCATAAACCCCCCCATTTCTGTTCCAATGGGCCCATGACTATTGCTGTATCCTCACAGTTTACATAAACCCCAAAAAAAATTAAAAATATGATTTCCCTCACCACTTTTAAAAATTGGAGGGAGAAATGCCATTTAAAAAACCAACACCCCCGGGTTCCAAAAGGACCAGATTTTTGCTGTATCTCACAGCAAAAATAACCCAAAAAATTATAAATAAACTTTCTCACCAAATTTTTAAAAATTGTGGGGAAAAATTTCCCCAAATTTAAAAACCCAAACATTTTTTTTTCTAGAAGGACCATAAAAAATAGCTGAAAATCCCCACGCAAACATGACCAAAAACCCACCTTTCCGGAAAATTTTCTAAAGAAAAAGTAAAAGTAAAGGGAAAATACGGTGTTTTCAAGGGAAACCCTTTGGGCTGTCTTTTACAGCCCTTCCCACAGCAAAACCAGAAAAATGAACTGTTGGGAAAAGAGAAAAAAAAATTGCAGTAAAAAAAGATCTTTTAAAAAAAATTTTTCAAGGGACCATTTCTTTTTTAAAAGGGGAATGTGAAGTAGCCCTGGCAACAAATTTCTGTGCCCCCCGGCAATTGGGCCACCCCCTTCATCAAAAACCCCTTTCCCTTTAATACATCTTGATGAAAGCAAACAAAATCCACATTACCCTTTTTGGAAAGGGCCGATGCGTTTTTGTCTGAAATGACTCCTCCGCTTGGGGAAGGCCCGTCAGATATGACGCTGGCGCGGGAAAGGAAAACCCACCTCTATGGCGGATGAGCCAGCTCGGGCCATTTCGCCCCTTTTTTTGGCCCCCCCAAATTCAAAATTGGGCCCCGGAAAAACAAAACAAAAAAAATCGGTGTTGAGACCAGATAGTCGTGCCCCATGACCCTTAAGCGGGGTCCCTGTGTTTTTGGATGGGTGCTATGCTTTGCATCGTTGGGAGGGGTAAACAAAAGTTTGCCAGGGTCCCCCAAATTGTTTTCTGCCCCCCTTTGCCTGCTCTGCGTTTTGCCCCCCCAAACGCCTATTTTGGGAAAACTCTACTGCGGTCACGTCGCTGATGTTGTTCCACCGTAAACTTTTGGGGGAACGGGAAGCAAAAAACGCAACAAAATGTCTCCATTTTTACAATCAGGGGGGTCCCCCCTTTCCTGCTTTTTACTCTCAATTTTGGGTGGGTAAAGGGAAATGCTAAATTTTTTTTTTGTCCCCGGGGATCCGGGAGGGTGGCCACCCAGTAACTGTTTTTTTTCATTTTTTGGCCTTAATGCGAGGATCATTTGGGAGCAAATGGAGAATCCAAGCACTCATTTGAAAAAGAGTTTGTTTTTCCCAAAAGCCTCGGGGGTCAAAGGGGAAACTACAAACTGTTTCTTCCTCTTTCTTCCTCCTCTCTCAAATTTGCCCAACCCCCTTTCCCCAAGGGGCGGGGACGTGGGAAAACTCGGTGTCTAAAAATACCTCCTCCCCTCCTCCCGCTCCCTTCCGGGCACAGTTTTAAACACACCCCTGACTTGCCTGAGATAAGCCCCCGAAGCTGATCCCGCCACCTTGCACTAGCTCGGGACCCCAAACCACCGCCAAATTTGAAAGACCGTTTAAAATTTTGAAACTTTGGGGGCCTTTTTTGGATTTGACAGAAAAAAGGGCCTGTGTCCCCCATTTTGTGTCCTTTCCCTCCTCCTCGCTGGGGGGAACCTTTTGTTTCAGAGTGTCCAAAAATCTTCCAGAACTAAGATAAACCACAATGCCCATCTGAAAAGGGGCATTGTCCGCACTGCCCAAATTTTGGGTTGGTTTCCCTTAAAAAACTGGCAAAAGGGTAAAGACTCTTTCACCTGTTTTCCCACTCTCGGGGGCTCAACACCCCGAGGGCCCCCGAAACCACTGCTTGTCAGCCATGTGCACTTCGTAC